>KN897101.1:25976-37345 GCA_000934455.1 Apostichopus parvimensis
TGCCGATTCTTTCAGAAAGGACTGGACTAAAGTGAAGATTTTTACTTTGAAAGAAATTATTTCCTTTTTGTATAAAGGTTTTGTGTTCAACCTGATTCAAAAGTTGGTTCTTTGACACTCCTTTTTTTTTTTTTGACCAACCCATTAATGGCGTATGTTACCTCTGCACATGTTCCCTAAATATGTGACAAATTGCTATATATTAACTTATAAGTCTAGTGACTTTTTTTTTTATAAGATTTGATGTGACTTAAAAGTTTAATGTAGCTCTTGTACAACTTTGGGTATGTAATTATTGGATGTTCAATTAACTTGTTTGTCCGTCCAGTTTGACATCACAAAGTTTTATTTTCTGTACCACCATTGCCTAAAACTGTTTCAGGTTTTATTTTTTGCAGCAATGAAGTGTCCTTTGTACCAACACCTTATGTAGCAACATTTTTTTGAATATACATTTTTGCATTTTTTTTGGGGGTACATTAGTCTATGACAGTCTATAGTGACTTATGCATTGCATTCCGTATTTACGATTGCCTTGAGTATAAACAAAACCTTGCAGTTTCTTTCTTTCATCAAAATAAATTCTTGAAAAATTATAAATAGATATATTTGTAGCCGAAGCACTCCATATAAAAATAAAACATTAATTTATTCTATTTGCCTAATGACTTTCATTGTATTCATCCTATTTTCCTAAAATATTTTTAAATGAATGAATTATTAAATTATAAATAATTTGCAAAAGAAAAGAAATTATTTTTAAATTCCTATATTAAGCATATATTATTAAAGGTATTTAGTAATTAATTATTTGTTATGAGGTCAAAAGATTGCCTTATTTAGATCCAGGATATTCACAGGATCTTTGTTTGGGATGTTTTCAAATGTACTGAACCACATCTTAGCACTTGTGGAGTATGTGGTTTTTTATAATATTCCATCAAATGGAAATGTTAAATGGTGGCCTTTGATTACAGACTTAGAAACCTAAGTCAGTCGCTTGAGTCTGGTCGTTAATTTTTACAAGTCAAGTGAATAGTAATCAAAATATCATTGTAAGTGATAAAGTTATAAGACATCCTCCTTTAATTAATTAATTAAGTTGAATCAATTCCCTATGTTTTATGGACCAGACACTGTTACATAGTAAATATAAAACACATTTATTTGGAAATGTAAATTGGAAACTTTAAACAATGTTTGCCTTTATTAAGTCATTATCTAAAATGAAAACTTGACTAGTTAGGCTAATGATCCTATGTTGAATGTAAGTGTCCAAAAACAGAAATTTTATCAATCTCAACTCAGAATGCAGCTTTGAAATGTATGCATGAGGAATTCATTATTTATAAGAATATTGGGGTGAGTTATATAACATTTATAACAAAATGTTCACCCTTACTGACAAAGTGCAGATGTGCATGGAAGTCATTGTAGACAATTCCTTAGTACCTGTCATTAGTTTAAAATGGAAACTTAATTATTTACAGGTATTTACAAGGTAATAATTCAGACCCAACCATAATATAAATACAATAAAGGCAAATTTATGTACAAAAGACCAATTATTTCTCAGTTTGTGAGTATAATTCAAACATTTTGGGGGTTGAAGAAGTCAACATAAGAAAGTTTAAATGCTACGAACCATTAATTAATTAAGTAATAAAGTATTTTTGTCACAGGAAGGATGTCTTCTGAATGAGATAACAATGACTCTCTGTTTTTCAAATCGTGGAATTTAGTTTGCACTTTCAAGAGAGTGAAATGGTAAATGGTCCAGACATTATCAATGTTTTGTTACGTGTTCAGAGTTGCAGTATATATTAAAAAATTAAAATTATAATAGGAAATTCAAAATTTCAAATCCTTATCAATTCTCTATCTTTACTATTGAGAATATCCTTAAGGTCACTCTACATTTGACAGTGTCTTTAATGATTGTGGTCTACTCTGTTTAAAATGGATGTGATGCTGAATACAAAAAAACCCAATATTAAATATTCGAGAGTAATGAGAAGAAAGATACTTCTTCAGAGCAGGTTATGATTGTATTCATAAAAGTGACTCCTAAATCTTATATCTCTTTCTTGTCATCCCTAGTCACTACTTACTCCTATGTCATTTAGTAGATCTCAAGTCATTTATTAGTCTCAACTGCAACAGGAATAAAACCGTCCACTTTTCATTTTTTTTTTATTTAAAAAGCTTATGCAGCCTTAAACAGCTCTTGTTACAACCATTTGTTACAATCAGTTTGTTTCTTGGTGTTACAACCTTTAATATCATTTATGTTCTTATCAGGTATGATCAAGTTATCTTGGAATTTAAATATTGATTTTAAGTATTTGGAATTGCATCGAAGTAGAATTTATAAAAACTAAAACGAGAACAGGACACATTCCCGGTAGGACATCACAGATCAATATGCCAATCTTCATTTCCCTTAATATGACATCAACTATTTGAAATTTGAGTAGGTTGTATCCTGGAAATTGCTTTTTTTGACACCTTATTCGTTATTTATTTGATATAGAGCTTGACAAAGTGACAGGAGACGAAGCGATGAGTTTCCTTTCTGATCTCTGTACAGTGTTTTTTGAGCTTGTGTCTTTTAAAGATTATCTTTCGGAAGATACAAATTTAGTGTAATCTACTTTAGTATATTAAACTTCATATGGCATTTCCTATGTATTTGTTTGCTGTTTTGTGATGTATTTATGGAGATATGAAGGAATTACAAATGAAATAATATATTTTGGCACCAAACTTGCAAAGAAAAGAAAAAAGAAACAAAAACTGTCTTCATTGCACTCATTATTCTCATTTTAATGATATTCATATATGCAAAATAGATAAAATAATGCTTAGGTTTGCTACTTGAGAGAATACTTTATGAAATAAGGTTTGACCATTTTCATGACGACTTCTGAGAATAAAAGAGTGATTTCGAATTTATTGCAAGAAGTTTGGACTTATATTTTATCAACTACCTACTTCTCTACACAACATAAACAATTTAAATGTCTGGTTTAAGCAGTATGGTTAAGTCACAAGGTAATCAGACCAGCCAGTCCTGAATTGATATCCATCCATTTTATCAAAAGGCATGTACATATATAATTTTTATTTTTGATAAAATTAACCTGTTACAATGAATATTCATTATCTGTTGGTTTTAAACAGCTGGTTGGGACGATTTCCTAATGCCATGCTATATTGTCCTCTCATATTATGCTTCAAAGCGCTCGTATTGCAGTTAACCAGAGCGATGTTATTGACGTTTTTATAGAGACGTTTTACTAAGTTTTAAGTTTAAATGAGTGAGGCAATGTGCTAACTTCTACACTACATTACAGACAAGAAATCTTTCTAGTGAATACTAAGAGATTTTGACACATGAAATCTTCATTAAAATAATTACCCTGTGGTATAAAACATTGTACGATGCAATGTCATAATTCATAGCACACTCCCCCAAGAATAATTAATAATGCATGGCACACTCCACCAAGAGTATCATTTTCATGGCAAACAGTTCAGACTTTGTAAGACCATCATATCCTGACATTGACAGTCTTAGTGTGCAAACCAATGTGATTTCTACTATACAATAGCATACTACATAAGTTACATACTGACCTAACGTTACAATTATGAAAGACATAACTAACATATCCGGTACCCTTAACCAATCCCAAAAGTTTTAAACTTAAAAATGAAAATGGTTTACATTCATAAAACTTTTCTTCCAAAATATTCCAGTCAACAGAAATTATCAACAAAAATTTACAGCATTAAACACTATAAGTTAAACTTGACATACTTAACAGTTTAATTCGAAAATAATCCATTTTTAACCGTAATGTTATCCTACAATAATCTAGTATTGATATACAATTTACTCTGTCCGACATCCCCCACAAAAGGAAGAAAACTAGCAAAAGCTAGGCATCTTTAATAGTTTGCCCACCTCTGAAAATGGTTTTCATTTCACTTTAAGTAATGTAAATTAACTGTAAACCAGGGCCATTCAAGAACCCAGTGGGAAGGAGAAAATCCCCATGAGCTCTTGGAAATGTTATCCTGTGATTTATTTTGTAAGATATTTACATAATACCGTATGGCCAAACAATCACAGCATCTTTGAGCAGAGACAGTGAGTGATGAACCTATAAATGATGATTACTGCTTAATACTCCTCAGCTAGTTGGTAGATACTCTGTCTGAAAGAAATACAATCCTAGGAGGTATTTTAAGTCATCATATTTACACCAGAATAGATTTAAATTGCCTGATGAGAAAGTTTTCAATCTGTTCAACCTTTCTTGTATAAATTTCAATAAGGTATGGAGGTTATAATTGTTGACACACCCTACACTTTAAATGGAAACCTTGTAATTTACAGGTGTTGCTATTAAAGTCATCGCAAACAGGATTCAAGCAAGTTTAGCTATTTGATAGAGATACATTATACGCATAGAAATGAAGCAGAAATAAAAGCCAGTTTATTCCCCCTCTTTGAAAGGCAGACGTATATCAAATCAAACTAGTCTTTGGCAGCTGTCAATACCTCATGGATTTGATCCCAGCTGTTCCTGACGCATTCGATGAAGTCACTACCACTGGATGACTCCGGGTACGTCGTCACGCCCATCATCATGGTGTCCTCCTCGGGGTAGTAACCGATACCGTACCCGCTGGGAATGACAGGAGCGAAACCTCCGGCCAGAACAGCCGGAGAAAATATGCTACTCGTGGAGAGAACGATCTGGCAGATGTTGATGTACTCTGGATCAGAGAAGATGCCAGGTTTGGTGCCGCTCTGCTCGGCAAGAGTGCGCAGAGCAAACAGATGGCGATCCCATCCTTGGCCTACGTGGAAGATAAAAAATTGTAATCAGGAAACTAATGAGGTGACATGCATAAAAACTGCACCACTGTGGTGTTATATGCTATATCTGTCAAGAATCTGACATTTTCAGGGTTTGCAGGATGTGTAACATCATCCATAGTAGAAATTATAATTTTAGGGTTCTGGCTGTGCATATTGTTTGACTGGTTTCATTCCAAATACGAGACAAAAGTGTAAAAACATCTGGAAAAGGGGGGGGGGGGAGGGGTCAGAGGGAATACCCAAGTCCTTTTTCAACCATTAACTCTGGATATCCATAAACGTTATGAAATTAAAGTGCAATATTTTGTTACAGTTCTACCACCGTCTTAAAATGTCAGTGAAAATCAATCACAGGAATACATCCTAAGTTATTCTGGTTCTTTGAATGATCTGAAAGCTCCAGAGCAGTTGCATGGTTATGTTTGTTTTTAATATCTTAAGCCATGAAAGGACTCTTATTAAGAATGTTTTGATACAGTTTGTAGTACTATTGTTCATGTCCCAAGAACAGTCTAAATCTCTTGATAAAGTCTTTATTTCCTTAGATACAAACATATCCAATGTATAAATCATGCAGGCCTTTACCTTTACCCCTACCCGCCTGCCCTGCGTATTGATCGATCTATGTATGGCATCTCCCTTGCCCTTTACTCCCAAGAAATGTTTGGTATCTGGCCCTCGTAAAAGATTAAAACAAACCATGGCTAGAGGATACCAAAGAGAAGAGAGATACTCAACAAAACCACCAGAAATTGAGAACAAATTGTTCCTGGTTTTTGGGCAATGAAAGAGAATTCAATAATTTACCCATGGCAGCTTCTTTTGTTAATTGGTTATGTCTATTGGAGCAATCTTTCAAGAGTTTCTTCTTCTCCTCATTGCTGACACTAGAGCCACTTGCGAATGCTTGAGATGCACGTAAGGTTTCTACCGTGGCCGGGCGTATCGTCTCGGTACGGCCGTGCTTGAAGGCTGCCGTACTGCACGATTCGTAGGTGGGAGCTACTTTCCCGCCCGACTGCTGAAAGTGTGCCATCTGAAAAATAAATTAACGATTGAGAAATGAAGAAAGATTTCTAGCGACGGGGCGCATGAGGAGGGCAAAAAATGAATGGAGGTGAAGTGGTCCGACTTGAAGCGGTCCAAATAGATTTACTTAACGGTTGGCAAGTGGTACACTGTCTTTCATTAACTAACTAGGTTTAATTGTTATTTTAGCCCAATTCCCTAAACTGCTGGACTCTAGATACATTGAAGCACCTATAACAAAATCTATGTACACAAAACATAATCAGGAATATAATAAAACAGATCTGCACGTCTCATTTCTTGTGAAATCACATCTTTATCAAAAATAAATAAATACAAAAATTATGAAAAGGGCATTTTTTTCGGGTATAGTTTTCAGTAATAAAATGTAAAAGATTACATCACTAAAAGTTTTTCCTATATAAAGAGCAGATGTTGGAATTATGTTCTCATGTAGTGATGGCAGTAATACAAGACTTTAATATTCACCTGGAATGAAAGTTGCATGACACCATCAGGACTCACTCCTCCCTTTTTGAGAAGATTTTTACCATATTTCTCGTACTTGAGAGCTTGCATGGACAGCCGAGAAGTTTGTTCGGTGTACCGCTTAATGGCACTATTGATCCCATCTTTGACTGTGTCATCCAAGTTGAAATTCAGCTTTGATCAGAAAGCAAAGAAGAAAAAATATGAAATAAATAAACTGGTTGCCAATTTTAAGCCAAAAATGTAACAAAGTACGAGATTTTGTACAAACATGATATAAATGATATTACAACTTGGTAAGATTTAATACAGGCTGCAATTTTAAGCATTATGATAACCAATTTTGTTTTTCTGCTACTTTCCTCATCTTTGAAATGTAACATAATTTTAGCTTTCCACTTTGTTAACTGAAAATTAAATATTCAAGAAAGGTATTTATTGCTTTAGTTATGACAGCTGAAATATTCAACCTTACAAAAAAAATGTTGGATGCAAAGAAAGAAAACAGAAATTAATTAATTAATTAAATAAATTATAGTAAGAAAAATTCTAAATGAAAATAATTAAATCCAGGACTGACTATTCATTTACATTTTGTCCCTTCTGTTACTGTTACTTGTCATTTAGCCTCTGAAGAAGATACTGCTAGAATCGAAACGTCAGGCCAACTTACCTTTACACATTCTCTTACACAGGCTCTCTAGTGGTTAAGCAGTTTGCTAACAGTTTTCTTTTATTTTGATATTTATTTACATGTATAACACTAAAATTCTCACCAATTTGACCGCACTGCTAGAGTCTACTGCTGCTGGGCTGCTACCTGCCGATATCGGCGGGTTCTCTGTGGTCAGCTTGAAAGTTTCGTTGAAGAAACGAAGGACAGCGACACCATCGCCCCACGCATGCTCAAAGTTGATGGACATCAGACCATTTTTAGCCAAGAGTAGTTGAAAAGATTTATCAAACCATCTAAGAAGAAGACAAAAGTACCAATTCCTCAACATGTTAACTGATTGAATAATGTGTGATACAATAGCATTTACCATATTCCCACAGATTCACCCGAGTAACGCTGTTGAAATACTTTCATGGTGAACAGTGTGAAGTAAATTACATTCTTTCTTTAACACAAAACTTGATATACCTGGCTGTATGAGTCAATGACAACAACTTCTGCAGTAATTTTTATATCCAAAGAAATGTCAGTATGCCTACCTTGCATATAATGGATTGTAGGGCTGGACTAGGTATTGGAGGCCTGTATCAGAGTTTGTAGGGCTAGACAAGGGGTCGTAGGGCTAGACAAGGGGTTGTTAGGCTAGACAAGGAGTTGTAGAGCTAGACAAGGGGTTGTAGGGCTAGACAAGGGGTTGTAGGGCTAGACAAGGGGTTGTAGGGCTGGATCAAGGGTTACACGGCTCGACCAGAGGTTGTAGTCCTAAATGCTTTTTGTTATAAAAGATTATAACTATATCACTCTCAATGAGAACTTATGAATCAAATTTTGAAAGAGCAAAGAAATGATTAGCTGGAGAAAGTTTTCTATTCAAATGGAGAAAAAAAAGATGAGTTTATAATTTGACACCTGTTTGCTCCATCACCATAGAGGAATGCCCTGCAGAGTTCTATTTCATCTGTCGGTGCCGTATCATCGAAACATAGGCAGAAGGCAGCTGTGTCTATGACATCCATAGCTTGCTTGTTGTTTTCACTGAGATCCGCTATGTGCTTCCTCAGTCTGGCCCAGGTGGTTCTCTCTTCGGAGGTCAGGTAACCGACAGGGTGCTCTGGCCTGGGAGTGGCATCTTGGTAGATGTACTTCAGATGTGCATATATTTCAGATCCTGGGAGGATATTGCCTATCAATATTGAGAAAAGTTGAATCAATTATAACACACAATCGTTGTCAATACAGAACAATTCCAGTAACAAGCCGAGGGAGGTATGTATTACATTTAAACACTGGAAAAAACTACATAGGTTCAGCAGGAAATCCACCTTCCATCACTTCTTCCACTCAAATGTTTATGAATAAACATTTCCCACTTGGTCTATAGAAAGGAACATGAATTTCCACATGCTTGATTCCATTATAATCATAATAATATGTTAAACAACTTTTGTATAGTTAACAATCACATGTCACAATGGATTAATGTTTAGCATAAAGTTAATTTCTTGTTAACATATCCTTTTTGTACAAAATATCAAATTAAAGTTGAACCTTAATTTGATTAACACGAATTATATCAGTGCACTAACAAAAATGATGAGGTATTGTGCCGGGGAGGAAGTACCAATATTTCAATGAGACAGATAACAATCTCTCTGTCCCTACTACTGAAAACTATTTTGCCTTTGTCTGAACTGATAGAAAATATTGTTGCAAGAGTAGACAAGGTTAACACAATCGTGCTACATGGAGTTTTACCGTCTTTATCGTAGACGTCGAATGCGTAGAAGTTGCCGTTCTTCATAACAACCAGATGGCGTGCTGTTGGCACTGTGTAAAACTCATCCTTCTCCACCAAGGGAATCCTGGTGGAGTTCAGCAGACGGAAGTATTGACTCATGTCCAACGGAAATGCTTTGTTCAGTATAGCATAGTACGCTGCAAATCTGCTCGGAATTAATCTAGAAATTTGAAAGCAGAATAAAAAAATGAAAGAAAAATTATTTAATGTTGTCTTCCACAACTGCAAATACTAACTGAAGACTACATAGGAAATAAATATGTGTCGTACAGCAACGCCCCCCCCCCCCAAAAAAAAAAATTGGCAAAACTGCTACAACAATTGGAAAGACCAAAAGCATCGCTGCTTTGTATGATATTTTATTTTGGTGTTGAAATTTTCTTCTTTTTAAGTTTTAAACTCTCTAGTAGATATAATGATGGAAGAATAAAACTTGCTAACGATCAGACACATTCGTACCTAGCTATCTTACGGAACCGCTCCGTGTCGCTCTTCTCTGCATTAAGGTGATATATTTCCGGAGCCAGTTTGGATGCTCTCATCGTTTTTGCAAACCTCATCGCTGCTACAGTCATGTTTGCTGCTCGTAATACCTGTAGAAAACAAAATTGATGTACAGTTCAGAGTACAATAAGTAATAATTCACTCTTTGTGTTAGCAGGTTACTCATATTGATTGTTGCCCTTTTTTTTCTTCTTTTTATACAAGAAAATGCTAAACTTGAAGGCTACATCAGAGCACTGACATTGACATGAGCAGAGCATTGAATGTCATATTTGAACAGTAAAGGACTTATCTGAGCAGTGGAGGCTACAGTATATCATACATCGGTACATACCAGGTGTGGATTCAGGGGAGAGGTTGTAGGAGTGTACATCTCCCCACACCCCCACCCTCCCCCACCCCACCCCTCTCTTCAACCTCACACAGTCTTTAAATATAATTATAAGCACACTGTCAGCCTTATGAGACCTGATTTATAGTCTTAATATGCCTAACGATGCACGATGTCACATCTCATTCGTTTTTTCACGTTTTTTTCTGGGTGAGGATCCCTGCACACTGAAAGTAACATCAGGATAATGGATTATTACACAACATACTGGATATTGCAGATACCATCTACAGGACTAAAACATTTGGTTAAGTTTAATTATCATATGAACAAGTACCTTGTCTCTAAGGTAATGTGTTTTATGATATTAAATGCTCTCTCATGTATAGTCAGTTCTTATAAACTCCAGCTATAGCTACAGCTATGCAGACTTACCGGTTCATTGTACTCGGCCCTTTCATCATTTTTAAAAGCAACGAATGGATTTTGATTGAGAACGATCGGTCGTCTGTCCTTAAGGTACATATCAAACCACGGACCTGATGAAAAGAAGGAAATCATATACCTTTTAAGTTTGCTTCCTCTTTCTTATATAAATTAGAGAGGATGAAGAGAACAGAAGGAGGGGGGGGCAGGGGGGGGGTTGTTGAAGGGTGTAAGACATTTGAACTATATTTTAGTCCTTACATAGTATCACTTTCTTATAGAAATATTTTGCCATGCCATTTTGTAGTTCATTGCTTAATGTTTCAAGTTGAAAGTTAACTGGGAAATATGATCCATGTGATTCATGCATCAATCTAGAGTCAGGGAAAAATTTATCAGCAAAGCTGGTGGAAGGAGGAGGGATAGAGGGGGGACTGTTGGCAATGAACTCTCTTACCTGAAATGTAACTAGTGTGTTTGTTTTGTTTATCCTGAGCTTTCAGCTGTTTTTGGAGATCTGAAACAAATGGAAAAATGTGTTGACAAAGAGTGATCATAAATATGAAAATATAAATTTCAATACTTTTTGCAACAAAGCAATCGACCATTTTAATTAAGTGAAAGCCTTTTCAACTCCAGAATTGTTTTTTGAAGTTTAACTCAATACATTTAGACAGCTTATTCCACTTAAGAGGATGCTGAACAGATCTTTAGCTATTGGGTAAAGATATTTTATCCTCACAAGAAAGAGCATAACCAACCAACAACAAGGAAGCATACAATATGATATTTAACAAAACTCAACAACAAACAGCTTGCAAACTCTTCCAACATATATTTTGTAATTATGGTAAAGAGGATAATACCTTGTCCTTCCTTAGCTTCAAAGTCTTTCACTAATTTGGCTGTTTGAGCATATGCATCGTCACTAAGAATAGGTTTCTGAGATGCAAGGTATCTCTTACAGGTATCTTCTAGCTTTGGGACTGGTAACCTTGGCAACCCTGCTTGGAAGTGCATTGTGGGAAGAATGCTATCTTGGAGGTAGTCACTGTCATTGGTACTGCAGAAATAGAAATATACGTCATCAATTCAGTTTTAATAATGGCTTCAGTAACATAACTAAATTTACATCTCCTAAAACCAAGTGTCACTTTAACAAGTGCCATGACTTAGACTACCATTAGCAAATTTCAATGTTAAGCTCAAACGTAATTCATTA
>JXUT01143763.1:0-16340 GCA_000934455.1 Apostichopus parvimensis
GGGGGGGACATGGCCCCTGGTGACTCCAAATAACCTTTGACCTCCCCACAAAACAATATGGTGTTTATACCCAATGTGGTTCTCATATAAACCAAATATTAGATTGGTACAAGCTTTCCTTCTTGAGATATCGTGTTTACAAGCGAGGCGTCACACACAGACGCACACATACACACACCCAAACACGCACACATATACACACACTCTCCGCCTGACTGAATAGGTTACGATTATCATCGAAACCAAAAATTATCGTATAAGGGGGGTTGTTGACTTGCTCGACGACCCCCTTGCCCCTAAAAAACAAGGGAATTAGCCTGGTGAGGGGGGTTGTGATACAACTTGCAACACCCTCTAAACATATGAATTTGGGAGCGACAGGGCGTGGCGTTTTTTCCGTGGAGGGCGGGGCTCTGTCAACTTCTCAGTGATAAAGGACTGCGCGCAATCGCACGACACAGATTTAAGCGCTATAGCCCCCTCTCTCGCAATTTCACTTCATGAGAAGAAGGAATGATGTAGTGAAACGGTCCCTTTAGTGTAACAAGCAATACTTGAAAGTCAATACAGCATTGCTGAAAATACCGTACTGTTTCACGGTCTAATTCTGACAGCGCTACACTAATACAAGTAAAATGGAAATGTGTCTTCTCGTATTATGGAAGCTTTGCTAGGCTGTGAAGGCCTAATGGCATTCCTACTGAATATCTAGGCCTAAGCACAGCTAAAAGTGACAGTGTGACAGAAGTTTGACGGCGCTGTCTTTGCGATAAATGTAATAAATAAAGTTTTGCTAATTTTATTTCTCGAGAAGAAGATTAAAACCGATTTCAATTATTTTTGATCGCACTAACCGACGATCTTTCGTAATGGTTCTTAGGCTTGTGCAACTATTGGTAACGACTCTAAAAGTATTCCGTCATAGCGACCTCAGTTAAGCTATTATTCATCTAATTTAATTGAAATTTTGAGAAATCGTCTCCAATCTAAACTTATCTTTAAGCAGCCTTAAAAATTCTTAACACCTTTACTCTTTCAAATAATTAACCAAATATTAAGCTTACGTAAATGTTATTTAATCATTTAGCGTCCTACAGTAATAGTTTGCAACTTGTTCAAAGTAAAAGGGTTCCGATATAACTAGTCTGCGGCAAGAAATCAACGATGGCTCTCGTGAGAAACTTGACCAAATTTTCATCTACGTTGAGAGGGTTCCGAGGTGCCACTGGAACCTGCCAACATGTCAGATATTATGCTGAAGAAGCAGCTGCCACTTCGCCTAATCAAATGTCTTTTAGTTTCGGCATACCTGGTCAAGTTAGTATATATACCATCTTTGATTTAACTGTGGGCCTACTGTAGCCTAACACTAACACTGTAATACTAAATTAGGCTAGGCCCTGCTGGTAGTTGTAAGTTAGACTAAGCGTAGAGTAACTTTCTGTAGTGTAGGCCTAGATTGAAGCGTTTGTAGCCAAGCCTACCATCTGTCCTAACTGTGGGGGACCTAGACTTATTTGCACATAATCCATAGTGGCACAACTTTTTATTTCCTTGTTGGAGGCAGAAGGAATCTATACAATGGTGATGGCGTGTGTGTTTATGCATCACAGAGATTTATAAATAAGAAGCCATATCGCACCTGCTGACAACATTATGCTTTGCAGCTATTTGAAGGTCATCATGGTACACTCAAAACAATGACTCCCGCAAAGGGTGCCTATGTTATAGTAATGAGGTTTCAACGAAATCCTGACCTTATCGTCAAAAATACCTTTCATTTTCACATCCATGGAGAAACACTTGATGCACTAGATTAGCTCAAATTTTGTGGCAAAAGATACAGTATACTATTTGAAATGAATTACAACTCTCTGGTATTTAGCCGCTGCTTATAAATATTACTAACATTTTGATTAGAACATCATATCATTTTCGCAAATGTTGTACAATCTTACGTTATGCCCTTAACTAGATCCGCAAAGCCCAACTGCAGGCTATATCGTTCAGTCGTTCACCCTGCTAAGTTTGATTAGACCAAAAGGTTGGGGAGACTGCTGTACAGAAATGCTTGAGCCCCTGGGGAGCAAGTACTCCCGAGTTTGAGAAGCACCAATTTCTAAAGGAGGGGCACAATACTCATGTGACATTGTTCCTTGTGCAGCGTATGTTTGTAGGAAAATTGAAGGGAGTGAGGGTGAGAGAACACTAGTCTGAAGTGGAGGGGCATGCCCCTTGGGCCCAGCCTGGCTACTGGACTGCTGGGGAGGATGATACACAAATGGAGTCTTATAGCCACCTAAGTTAGACAAATGCTCAGTGAATGATAAAGACTGATATATAAACTGCAAGTTGACTTAAAAAAACAGTCATATTAAATGCGCAAATGCATAGCCTATTAGTTTGATGTAGACTAGGTGTACTAAGTTTGGGAAATGATTGGAAAAAAGATGAGGTGGTCATAGCTTTGCAAATTTACATCATCTTTTGACATCACTTCTTGAAATACACATTCAGAAACTTGCTAGCAAACGTCCAGTTGAGCCTACTTTCCGTTGCTATGTTAAAATAATGAAATTTCGAAAAGTGTGTCATAATATGAACGTATCAAAGTAGGTACCGAGACTGTGTAGTTGAATGTAAATATAGTATGTTGGCATTACTGCTGAAGGCATATCACAGCCTTTGTTCCGGTTTAACGAAGTCCTCAATTCAAATCATGTGTGAACCAGGGTTTGAGAGCCTTGCAAACCATCTGGAACCAGGTACGTGGGTATGAAAGGGTCCAGGTGGGCATTCACAGTACTAAAAAAAAAAAAAACCTTGGAAACAGCGAAATATGCCAAGAGCTGTTAACAAAATAAAGATAGAAAACTTGTTCATTTTAAAGTATCCTTTTGTATCATGGTTGCTTTTCAAACACTTTGTGAACAACAGCAAGAAATCACAAGTTTAGCAAAGAGGTTCCCAGTAAGGTTTTCCTACTGTGACATAAACCTAGATACTGTACTTATTACATTGTAAATTAGTGTGGGGTGTGTACAGCATGACCAGCAGGTTATCTTTGTATTACATCTATCACTTTGCTAAACGCATCAGGTCTTCATTGTTGTATTTTATGAATAGATTCAAATGATAAATACGTGGCTGAGTATCCCATGATTGTGATTGATTAATATCTTCATATCTAGATGTATTACAACCAAGCCAGTGTAAAGCAGGTGGATGTACCATCAACCTCAGGGACATTTGGTATCTTGGCTCAACATGTACCACTCCTTGCTGCCCTCAAACCAGGTGTTATCACAGTCACAGAAGATGATGGATCAATCAATAAATATTTCGGTATGATTTATCTCTTGGTTCTTGCATTATGTTTGTACCTACAGCATCTATTTACAGGCAACATTACAGTTTGTGCCCAAATAGTCTTGACCCTTCTTAGGTCGTGATGGTATTGTTGTATTCGTCAGAGTTCACAGTGTATTGACCTATATGAAATAATGGTCAACACATATAAAGTATGAAAACTTGTAAATCCAATAGATCAAAAAGTGCAGCTAGGTTGATCTGCATACTTGGTGATTTCAAGAATCATTTGAAATTAGTGAAGGTTGAAAGTTGGTTGAGATCAACATAGGTCGTTAGACTCTGGAACACCTTGTACACATTATAGCTGCAAAAAGCTTGAATAAACTTCAGACTTGGAATGTATATCAACGTTAGTGAGTACAAGAACCCTATTACATAAACGGTCAATTCAGGACAGTAGAGATGAAAGGTTTGTAAACCATGATAATTTCAAAGGTAATGCTGAACTTAACAAACTACTACAAAAGAGAGTGCAAGATATTGCCTTCTGTGTAATGTCAAAGGTCATGTGAGGTCAGCAGATATCTGTTAACATTGCACCCATTGTAATTCCAAAGGTAAAGCTGAACTTAACAAATTTATTGTGTAAATCCTACAATATAAGAGTGCAAGAACCTTTCTGCTTTCTGTGTAAAGTCAAAGGTCATCTGAGATCAGCAGAAGTCTGAAAACCTTGTAAACCAATTAAAAAGAAAAACTACTGTAACTTGGGCTTAAGATCCATCTTAGTGAGTACATCTACATTGTTTTTGTGAAAGTCAAAACTCTAAAATAAACACTTGTGTCAAGTCTCATTGTTGAATGTTCTCATATAAAATGTGGTAAGGAATGACTAAGCCCTTTCTGGTAAAACTACATCAGAAATTGTTTTGGTTATTAAGCTGTTCTGAGCACCCTTCACGAATCACCAGGGTCTCAAGTAACCCTGATATTTCTTGTATGTTATTCCTACTTGTGCATTGTGATGTCTTCAAGCAATCACTGATATACCCTTCTTATTTTCTTTGCAGCATCTAGTGGTACTGTTACAGTCAATGCAGATTCATCAGTCCAAGTTTTATCAGAAGTTGCAGTACCTCTTGATAATCTAGACCCAGATGTAAGTAACTGGATTGCTTTACATAGAGTCCTACCACTGCTAGTAGTTTACATATACTTGTATTGTTAGTCACATGTTTGCTACTCAGAAGAATCTGTGGATAACATTAAAATGGAGTAAAATATGATAAAACTGTCAATTTAGGATGCAACCATGTTTTTCTCTAGCATTATTAAACAAATGTTTGCTTCAATGGCTCATTCACTTAATGTTTGGTAAATGACATACCAGTTAAATAAACATTATATATGATGTATTTTATCAAACACAATGAATAGGCGACTCAAGACTATGGAAGAGTGTTGGAATACACACACAAACAAACAAACAGTGTTAAAAATATCTCCTTGGTGAATCACTTCACAGAGTTAAGACGCAATGACTGTGTTGGAATAGGGAAGATACCACACAGTCTCACATATTACACCACAGTGAATCAATTCAAAGACAACAAATGTGGAAGTGAGGTATCTCACGTCAAATGCTTTATGGACTGAATTGTAAAGTATTATGTTAGATCACCTACCCACTAAAAGGATACATATTTCAATAACAAGTCTAATAAATATGCAGATTCAGGGCATGGTAGCACTTGCACCCTAGTTGCTGCCAAAGGGCTTACATAGCCATAGGGTGAAGCTATGCAGATACCAGGTGAAATGAATTTACTGTGAATTTATACTCACTACCTACTTTGCATAGCATTTCCAGCTTGTTAAAGCTGCTAACGATGGACTAGTTTACATCTGTGTATTTGTAAATGAATAAGCTCAAGTCAGTTTTAACAACTGCACTGCAATTCATGAGTTAAATGTTTCCAAATTTGATGAAACACTAATGTATAGTAACCATTTGGTGCACTTGCAGGCAATTAAACGTGGTTTAAGTCAGGCCCAACAAGAACTCCAAGCAGCATCCACAGACGAAGCAAGGGCGGAGGCACAAATAGCTGTAGAGGTCCACGAAGCAATGGATGCTGCAGTCACTGGGAAATAGTTCATCTATACTATGTATTAGATGGTAAGTCAACTATGAATAGTCAGGGATGTGTTAGGTGGAAATACTAATTAATAGATGGTAAGTCAACTATGAATTGTCAGGTATGTGTTAGGTGGAATGGTATACACTGAAAGTAAGTACACTTTCAAGGGAGGTTTATACTGACATTACTACCATTTTTGATTCCCTGTCAAACTCCAAAATTGACTGAAATCAGCTTACAGTTACTAGACAATGATCTATGTCGTCTGGCCTAACTAGTGTGAGGAGGATACTGTTAGCAACAGTCAACACAATGATAGTGGTTATTCTGGAGTGGTAGGAAATGCCATTATTGGACTGATATTACATATTTAGTTAATAAGAAAGTGAGAGGTATGTGAAAAATGGTGGATTTAAGTGATGTTTTGTAGTCTTATCTGTGCTAGAACGTTCTATATAGCAGTTAGTTTTAGTACACTGTTGCATTTAATAGTAACTGTGGACATACTCTTGACTTTAAACAGTCACCTTGGAGGTGTAAACTCTCTGATCAAAATGTTTCATACCAGTTATTCATAGAGTGAAAGGAAGTACTCATGATTGAGAAGAAAAGAAAAATTAAAGAAAAGAGGAAAAGAAAAAAAGAAAGGAAAAGAAAGAAAGAAGAAAAACCCAACATTAGCAACATCCAAATATGTCTATTAAATGTTTGAAATTGAAAGGGATTCCTCCAGTCTTTTAAACTTTGATTGATGAGGTAAATGTCTTACTGAAATCGGTAAATATCAATCATCTTTAAACATCCCTGGGATAGTCAGAGACACTCTAAGTTAAAGAAAATACATTTGCAATGACATTTGTCATTTTCATGGTTTGTCATTTTCTCCATAAAGTAGAAGCCTGTTTCTAGAAAGAGGTGGTGGAAATGCTTTATTTGTGTTAACTTGATATCTTAAGAAGTATAACTTGAATGAATCTCATATTTCATCATGTCTTTTAAAGTTGAGGTCAAGGGTGAATCCTTGTTAGCAAGATTTGGATTCTTTTTAACATGTTGCCTTATGCGGGGCAACTTTGGTAGTTTTCATACTTACTGTACAAGTGGATAGCCCGTTTAGAATAAAAAAAGTTTTGCTATTTGGTGGATCTCATAGTGCTCTTGAAGTTGGCAGAAGTTGTTTCAAGGTTATCACATATGGAAGTGAAAGATGGTGTCCAGAACTTGGAACTTAAATATTGTACAGATAATATTAAGTGTTGATGTCTTGCCAACTGCCACCTGGTTTGTTTCATGATACATGATGCCTTGTAGGTTGCAGATAAATGGAGATGAGGAACATTTTTTATTGTCATTCGACTGCACTAGACCAAATTTCCCCTCATAAAATGTGAGATTCTGAAAGGATTCAGAATATAAAGTCAATGGACCAACAGTACAGTTTTGATTCTTGTCAGTTTAATTAGTTAATGTTGGAGGAACTCAAATATGTGACTCAATTAATTCTTTGCTGCTTTCCTCTTTAGGATATTTGACTGGCAACAAGAAATACTTATCTACGCCCATCTGACTTATGTCATACAGAGAATCAACGTAGAATGGTTAACTGTCTCGTGAAATTGATTGTGAAGACTGTCCTTATTTCTGATGTTACAAACTGCTTCAGTTTGTTAAAAAATTAATTTCTTATTAATAAAGAATGCTGTTTGAATGATTGTGTTGAAGTATGTAAATTCTGCAGAATACCTAATTGAAGAGGTGATGAGTGAACAGAGGGACAACAACAACCCTACTTGAATGAATTGGGTGAATAAGCAGTCTGTTATGAACTAGAGAGATGCATAGGAAATAACTTCAGAGATATGTCTACTACTACTACACAGTGGCCATAACTTCAGAGATATGTCTACTACTACACAGTGGCCATAACTTCAGACATATGTCTACTAATACACAGTGGCCATAACTTCAGACATATGTCTACTACTACACAGTGGCCATAACTACATTACTTGCCTACTTGTCTTGCATGATTTTTATTGTGGCCTTTAGAACAAGCAAAAGGTGGATCAATTCCAACACAGAAAGTTGAAACAGAAATGATATGTAAGAACCTACTTAGTTAATAAATAAATGTTATCAGTGGAACGTCAAGTTAAACGTCTTGAAATCATTCAGACTTTACCCTGTCAGTCTTGTTTGTACATGTACATCCACATACTGCTCAATTAGCACGTATGTACTCTGCTAATGGCCATTCATGGGTGAAGGGTTGGCATAGATAAGATAACATGCACAGACTAGTCTTAACCTCTTTCTTGGTACTTGAAAATGCTATTTTGATTTGTTTGTTGTTGCCAGTCTAGTTTGCAAAACTGCTTGCTACCTGATATGTATTTTCAGAATTTATTAACAAATATACTGCGAGGAAATGAACAAGTAGAATCCTGTCTTGTATTCGTTTGTTTTTGTTTCTGCTAGGTGATATACCAGAGCTCCCAACTGACCCGCAATTCGCGGGTTGGACCCGCATTCTAACACCCAAACCCGCTGACCCGCGCAAGCGTCCGAAAAACCCGCATTGAAATTGTCAAGTATACATAAAAAAAATTGCATCAAATTTTGACTTAGCAACCATCATTTCTTTAGCATTTAGCATAGTAGAGTATAAAACCTCCTTTACAGCATCATTTGAACCTCAAATTAGCCTATATTTCTTTTCATTGGGGCGAGCAGCGAACATTTTCGTGCCAGGGAAAGAATTAATTATCACCTACTATTCAATTTTATTGATGTTACACACAAAAAAATGCATATTTCTCAGAAAAGTTTGGGTGACAAAAGCCTTTCTAAGTGCCACCATTTTACATGTAGGCATCACCAGGATTCCAAAGAAAATCAAAAGGGGAGGGGGACACCCCCCCAGGACGCCCCTTATACCCCTCCCCCAGGACTGCGATTCGTGGCATGGACCAGCATTTGCCTTCTCAAGAGTTGGGAGCTATGGATATACTTGTTGTTATTGCAGAGTAAATCCACCAGTTCGTTGTCCAATGTGAACAACAAGCTAGTGTTCATGTATGCAAGTGACAAGTAATAAGACTTGTAACCATGGGCGTCAATCATGGGGGAACGGGGGACACGTCCCCCCACATTTTGATGGGTAAGGGACACACTATCAAATGTCCCCCCCCCCCCCACACACACATTTGGAAAAAGAGTAGTGTCGTGGCTCTATTTGGTTAGGGCATACACATCTCAGGATTCATATCATCGAATATTAGAAGTTCAGTTCTATGAACATAATAATATTGGGGAAATGAAATAGGGAGCATATTCCGTGGCAGCGCATCCCATGTTACCTTGTTGTTGAGTGATACCGGAGTTTACTCCACAGTGAGAACACTGGGTACTCGGTGGTTACATAGTACGCTCCGACCAGAATTCACCCGATAACCAGATGCAGACCCACCTAGCAACCGAGGTAATTTGCGTGACGACTCCAACGAACAACCACTTATTTATTTTGATGCCTTCATCACTTTAGCCACCACTCACATGGGACCTATTCTAAGTCTGACAATACATGCGCACGTGCAAGGTCCTGAAAATATAATTAAAGTGCTTTGTCTTGCCATCCTTGTTTCATATTTCATAGAAATGTGTTCTCGTTGACCTAGCAAAACATTTAAACTGACACAGTCCCATTGGAAGTGTGTCACGGGTGGCATTACAAGTCATTGGTGGTTTAACATGCTGGCGTATGACGACTTTTGGCCAAATTTGCGCTAAGCTCACTATACGAACGCGGATCTGGACTGTGCCTAATTAGTTAGTTATTTAAATTATTAATAATGGCGTATGAGGAAATGCACCATTTTGTGGTATGACTCCCAGGACAGCATGTCGAGAAACTCACATGCAGTCGCGGCGGATAGCTACCTTCGCCTATATGTCTGGGGACATTTTGGGACGTCGTTCCTATAGGCCTATATCTGAGGCCCTGGGGTCATTCCTTGACCGACTTGGTGCAATAATAATGTGCCCATTTCGAAGTAAATTTTTTTATTCACAGATTGTTAGTTGTCATGGGTTCGAACAAATGAGGGGTATTCTATCCTGAAACATAGGGCAAAATGGGGCTATAGGGTTTCCAGTTCGCCGCATCATTTGTCAACTTGCACTGGGTTAATTCTAATGTTCATGTCAATTGGAATCACTAATAAAAGAAATAATCCACCAAATATTAAGGCCGCATGAACTTTATTGCAGATTTCCTGAGTGACGAATTTTTAATTTTCTCCCGAAATCACGCAACTAGATGGCTGCTATCCAGCCTGGCAAGTGCCATCTCCAGCGATCTGGCAGGTATTGAAATCTGAAATTTTCTTGGTACGCTGCGCGCCAACTGATGGTGGCGCTCCGCTCAGATAGTACTTAAGGCCGGAATATTCGAATCGATTTCGCCCCCCCCCCCACGTTTCAAATCGGATTGACGCCCCTGCTTGTAACTGTGTGCTCCCTAAAAGTTTTCATAAACAAACATTTCTCTTATGGAAGAAATTACATATAATCATCAAAATTCGAAAGATTGCATTTATGAGTTTCTCACTTCGGTGTACTGCCTGGAATATTCAGCTTCGAGATAAATAACCAACTTATTAAGAAGCACACAAGAAAGCAACATCAAAGCAAACTGGTCATATGTCTACTCAAATGTAGTTCATCTGGGCCTGGCTCAGATGTACACCATGTGACATTTAGGTCCGTGGTCCGCACACAATCCGCAATCATCCCTTTATAGAGGGTAAACTTTCCTTTTGGTCGCTTTAATATTTAATAACCTGCATCCCCACACAAACGATTAAAGAGAATCATGATTGGGAAAATTTCCCCCTCTCCCTTGGCGCCGCTACTGACTATGGACTTAATGCTAATACCGCAAGGTCTGCCAGAAAACTTGATAATTTTCCGTCTGGAAACCATGTCACTAAATCGTTTAAATTACGATGGTCGTTACAAACTGCAATGGTCACGAGTCATGTTACGATGCCGAAGGCCCAGTAACCTTTGCGATCGTGCTGGCCTTTCACCTCAACATAAAACGGTTTTCATCGGAGCGACACACTGAAGCCTATATAGATATGTTCGAGTTGTCAGTTTTGAGAGTTTTTCGATTCCACGGATGCCCATAAGCTAATTTCCAATTGCCAGCAGCCTCCTATTTTTATGAGGCGTAACGCACATATTATCTAATAGGCTAGTCGATGAGAGATACCGTCTATTATAAAACACGGTTTCCACAATTTGGCCCCTAGTGACACCAAATGAACTTTGACCTCCACATTAAACAATAAGCATTTTTCCTAAATGTGGTTCTCTAACCACTGATCTGTACACTAACTGGATTGGCGGCTTGCCGCTTCTGAGCGCTAGTTGGTCTATTCCCTGTGAAGCTACCGGAAGTGGGTTTGCGGCCATCTTGAATCACCCAAAAAGACGCCAAACATTTCTTGTTCTGTTGTAGCTAGGTACGGAATCGGCAGTCAGCACTTCGCATTATCCTAAAAGAAATAACTTTACCTCACTCGTTTAGTAACTTTACCTCACTCGTTTAATATCTGATGTTTTGAAAAGAATGCCTGTTCAGCCTATGGATGCACAAACCGGGGTGTTCGTGGAAAACGAGAAAAGGGGTTAACATTTCACAGGTAGGCTATGCCGATTACTTGGGATGAATTCTAGTTAGTCTTTTGTACTACGTTGTATGCACTGGCGAGAATATGGACGTGTTTCGCGAAAGAAATAAGTTACATGATAAGTAACATTAGCTTTTCGACATATTTAGGTCTACTTGCATCAAAGTACAGTTTTCAGTACACTGCGTGACGTACTGAATACATGAGGAATTATGTGTAGCTTAATAATTGAAAGGGTATACATAGGCTTACCACCTAACTCAGTTTTGAAAACAGAGTTGTTGCCTAACTCAAGGCACAAGCCTAAGCTTGACTTATTTGGAAATTTGAAGCCTCTCCTTTTATGAATGAGTATTACCAAGGACAGGTTACAATTCAATTGATCTGCTGCCTACAGGTGAAATTATTTCGTTTCTACAGATTAATTTTATATTTATATTTATATTAAAAATTTCGATGTTTTGTTTATGTAATTTGCAGATTACTCCAACTCGTAAGCCACCATCTGCAAGACGATCCAGCCCAATCCCATGTACAAAACATGAATTACCAAATGCGGAGTGCAGTGAACATGGAGTACCCCTGGAGATCCTACATATGCTATAATGGAGTCTCCTAGAAAGCTAAAGCGCAAAATACCCGACATCACATATATTTTCATGCATATTGGGTTGAAACTTTTTATCTTTTCATTCTTTTTATGTCAAGAGACATGTTCAAGGGCATAAGACTCTAGAGACCTCATAGAGAAAGTTTCATGAGAGCAATATAAGCAGAAAGACATGACAGTAATCACACATGGGGGAAGGGGGGGGGGGCTGATGTGGCTGAACATTCCAAGTGTAAAAATGATAGAACTTATAGTAAAGATTTTGTCAGTACTTTTTAGGCTCTGTTGCCATCATAATTATCACATTTCTGCCATCCAATCATACAGTTAATGAAGAAGAAGTTTAAATTTCATTATGTTTTTAAACAATGGAAACATTTCTCTGACCTCTAGTGGCAAAACATCTCCCGAGTTGATATTGTTTGGTGTTGAAGTTCTTGCCGGAATTTGTTTTTGTATTAGGTTAAATGATAATTTTCAAGCACTAGAAGCATTTCATGGATTTGCAGGTTCCACCCTATGCATTGTTTACTTTTAGTGTACAGATCAGTGTCTCTAACACACGAAATACGAGATTGATCCGAGCTTCCCTTCTTGAGATATCGTGTTTACAAGGTTTTCACAATTTGTCCTTGGTGACCCCAAATTATCTTTGACTTCAACAGAAAACTGTAGGCTACTTAATTCTACTCAATGTGGTACACCTACTCACTAAATATGAGTTTGGTCCAAGCTTCCCTTTTTGAGATATCTTGTTTACAAGCAGGTGTCAAACACATACACACACCCACACAAACGCACGCACACTCTTTCGCCTGCATGACTTCATAGGTTACGATTATCTTCGAAACCAAAAATCACTGACTGCATCAACACCTGGTTGTAGTCAATGGAGAGTTAAAATAAGCCCAGATAAATCTAAATTTGTAATCTGAATTTAAATAACCTTACTCTTAAGACTTGACTGTAACATACAACTTTCTAACGTTACCCCCAGGAAAGGGTGGGGGGGCAGAGGCAGGGGCCCCTGGTTTACGAACCCGGTGGCTAGAGGACATGTGAGTAAAACACCGGAAGTATAGCCAGGTCTGACTTAGCCTCCCAGTAAAGTCAGCTTGTCCTTCCTTTTAGTTCTGAATTATTATCTCATCGTTTCAATAGGGAGGATGAGATATTGTAGTTCCTTTGTCAATTAGGCCATACACGGCTATGTCAGTTGCCATAACAACAGTTGCCATGGTATTGATCAACGTTCCAGAGTAGCTGCTCTCGAGGGTCACCCATGGTGGGGTACACCAGGGTGGCCGGAAGTCAATGACTTGGGGAGGGGTCAAACCGTGCGTAGCGCCTGTGGGTGGCTGTGACGGCTAGCTTACATGTTAACACGATATCTCAACATCCACAAGTTGAATCAATGTCATACTGTAGATAGATGCCCTATGATGAGTTGATGTTAGTGGCGGAGCTAGGGGTATTGGTCAGGGGGGGGGGGGCGAGAATGGTCTGTAGGGGCGCTTTCGACACTATCTAAGCGGAGCGCCACCATTGGTTGGCGCGGAGCGTACAGAAATTTTTTGAGTAAAGATAAACTCTAGATCGCCGGAAATGACCCTTTCCGGGCCTTGCTAATTTGCAGATAAACGAAGAATAAATAGGTGTTATCGCCATTTTGTCAGAAAATTACACCAACAAAATGTGACAAATGTCAATAGGTAGATGAGAGCACAATAAAAAAGTCAATAATCGCGAATAAGTAAAAAGTGGTAAAAAGCTAAAAAGGGCGCCAGCAGTCCATTTGAGTCCGTCAGGGGGGGGGGGGCATCCGCCCCTGACTGTATGGACGCTCCGCCACTGGTTGATGTACCCTATTATGATTGGATCTCATCTCATGAATATTAATGAGTGAGCGGGGCTTAACGTAATATTCGGTTCATCGTGGTATGGTGATGTTGGTACATAATAAACGCATTTTCATGACGTCTCAAACTTTATGTCATTAATATTCATCAAATTGCAATGAAATGGCTTTTAAGCACAAGAAAAGAACCACATGTTTCATGGGTGTCCTCCTTGGCATAATTGGTTTGTCACACTACATTTATACAATCCTGGCAACCGTGTCAATATTTGTGTGTGCATATCATGAATATCAATCAGTGAACATAAATTTTTTAATTAGATCTCTCTGAAGTAGTATATCTAATAAATTTTATACATGTACTTGGATAATACAACGTAAGAATATAGATACATGCTTATGAGATCATAAAATTGACCTCATTAATATTCCTGAATGTATCTGTTTTTATACGATTTTGTCTACATGATACCTGATTCCTGGTACCTTCCTTTATATGTTGTGACATTAGTCAATAGATAACCCCTCTTCATGTTAGTGTGCACAAATTCATGAACATGAACAAGTATGGCTTACCACACTATGAAAATGTTTAGGCATCGTAACCACTAAACGTGTGGTTATCTCATGTTGGGGAAACCTTGCAATTCAACCGGATTGTATCTCAATGTGTCTGAGGAGGAGCTCGAGCAATTCTTCATCGTAGTGAGAAATTCATCGCAACTTTCCAGCTCATCAAACGACATGTTATCTATCTATTTATTATTCATTGAGGTAAAATAAAATTGGCAGCAATATGTAAAACTATTCCAGTTTGCCACCAAACAATCACTTTAAAGCCGTTACAGGATCCATGTTAATCACTTCATGAATACAAATGGTCAGTTTGCTTTTTAAATGTAAATAAGTAATGTCACACATGGTACTGGATATCGATACAGTAACTTTTCAGAAGTTGGGATCGAATTCCTAAAGACAAAAATAAATGATTAGGTGTCTGTGTCATTCTATATCGACACCTTTGTGCCTATATGCATTACGCATATGTGCACGAAGTCTGTTATCCTGCCCACAATAACCAATTAAGGCCTCAGTACATATATGTCGTTGCTATTCTTGCAAATATACTTTCATACATATATAATTCACATCAGCTATTGTGGTTCCTATATTTCTCTCTTTAACCTAAAAAGGGTATCATTTTCTTTGCATTAAATGCTTTTTCATTACCCCTCGTTTGGCAGTGTTCAGTGTGACACAGTGAGACGCGAAATATTGATTGAAACCAGGAGTGGTTCGTGACAACTCATAATCATAACTAACCGCAAAGTCGATTGTAGTGTAAGGTCTATCTCTAATTCGTAAACTAAAGGTGGCTAGGGCACCAAGGGTGATTGAGACTTGTAACATGTTACTTTAACGTTGACTTCTTTGTTTCTATGTTATTTTTTTATCGAGTATTACAAATTTAAAGAAAAGATGTGACTTCCTGCACTTTTGGAAACACGTGCTATCTTTCTCAATAGATTATTCCTTAGTGGCAGAACAATTTGAGACTTGCAGGAAGGAACACAATACTCCAAAATGCTCGGTGGGATCTTGTATCTTGTTCATAACGCTAGATAGATAACTTACAGACACATACACATTCGGCTCAATTTATTTGCCAAGATGATATATCAGTCACTCTTCTGTTACAAGATAAATGATCTCCTCGATGAAATCAAGACGTAGTTCTCATCCAGGGTCGCAAAAAACAGAAAAGAAAAAGATAAAAACCCACGTATTTGAGACAGCTAACTTTGAACACCGGAGTATTTCTTTCTGTAATAGTTAGAATTTTCTGTAAATATGCAATTTTACAACGTCGTTAAAACAGCTGATTAATTCTGATTCTCCTTCATATAGATTGACCAAGTTGAAATCGATTCTCGCTGTTTTCCTCCACAGAATAAGATGGGCAAAAACTAAGTAAGAAATAGCTTGGTCTTGACCCATTTCCCCTCCTATATGCGACTACACCAAACTCAAAGCAAAATCAGTAGCTGCATTTCTAGAGTGGGTGAGCGAATGGTGGTAGTTGATTGCAAGCAAACTTTTTTGGTGGGGGGGGGGGAGGGGGGGGGAGTTGCACCTGTATAAAGTGTTCACATCAAGGCAAAGCTGTTCAGTTTTGTTTTACCGGAGCCGACTGGGGGAGGAGCAATTACGGGAAAGCATCAAGAATGGGGAGGGAGAAATTTCCCCACACTCCAGGTTACCTACCTCTGCTGCCGCCCCACCCCCAGGACAAAATGGCGTCATGTAGTCTAATTCATAGATAGTTCCGGCACCCTCCCCTCCATGCAAACCGCCTTATACTCACTACTGCACATATTTGGTAGACTTCCAAGGTACGTAGAACTCCATTGTATAGGTTCAACTACACATGGCAGAAGAAATATATGAGCAAATGAACAATGGAAAGTGACTGGGCATATTATACAGAAATAACTTTTTTTCGACTAGAAAGAGATTGTTACCAGTGTGTGCAGTATGTGACCGACCCTGTCTACCAACTGAATTACTACTACCGAAAGGCTGTTTATAAAGTAAAACACAGAAATTTAATTAATCCTGGCATGTTAAAGTGTGACATCTCAGCCAAGCATACAAATGACTGTAATGTGCACTAATGACTATAATAATAATTACATACCTGATAAACTTATGTCACACTGAAA
>KN897104.1:710-14925 GCA_000934455.1 Apostichopus parvimensis
CCCCCCCCCCCTGCAGGTTGAATGGTGCGAAGGCGGTTGACCCACAAACGTTGCTATTCTGAGTGCATCGGGACGGTTACCCATAAATCCAATGCTTTGAAGGATCGTATCAGAAGTAGATTGGTTTGGAAGGTTGAAATGTCGCCCAACTGGGTTTAGTGTTGACTGGAATTGTAATTCTAATAACTCATCCAAAACAACTCTTTCTTTGACTTAAAACATGAACAAAAGTGCAGCCTGGAATGACATTCAACAAGATGTGTTATTGAAAAATCTGTGATGTACTGTAAACATGTTATTTGAGTCTGTGTTTTATAATTGAGTTTTGCGTTGCTTCAAGTGGAACTGACAAAATGGTCTGTGTTTTAGACTAAGTAGTCCAGCTATTCAAATCAAGTCTCAGATGCTCCAAGGATCATGATGCATGTCTCAAAACTGACAAATGGACGGGATACAATCTTCACATACAGCAGTCTTTCTTAACGGTCTACAAAATGTCAAAATGAACTTTCTATACCTGAATTGATCCTTCTAGGCATATTAAATTTTCTTAAGATCTGTCACGTAATGCAATTATAGGTTTTAATATAATATTAAGGTAAGATATTGTTATATTTATCTTACCATCCATTGTCCACTGTGAGGATCGAGTTGATACTTTGGTTTTACCGATGCGGATAATAACAATGGTAAATATGGCTCCCAACGAACTATAGAAGAAGAAATAAATCAAGATAACGCGTTACCGGTGCTGTGGCCGAGTGGGTAAAGGCAGTGGCATTTGAAGCAATGGGGTTTAGCAATCAAGAGGCTCCGGGTTCGATACCCGGCCGGGTCATAATAAGCTGGGTTTTCCATCCAAGAGCAATCTACGGTTTCCCTGACATGACTTTCTAAATTGAAACGATTCCAAATTTGAGCTAACATGTTGAATGGGAAGCCACCCGACGTGTAAGTTGTAAATCCATAAGCCCTTGCGGGTTTCTCCCACATTTGTCGTAAAAATAACTGCTGATTATTTATGATTATGATCATTTCACCACAAAAAGATCAATAACGAGTGAAAAGAAAGTTAAAAGAACTTTTAATATTGAACTTCTGCTTCATTGTACACATAATTAAACTGTTGCCTGCACAGGGTGTCAAAAATGGGAGTTTCATGGAGATTATCTAAATTTTCTTCGAACGGTTTGAGTAAGGGCATTAACATTTCATTTATCGAAGGGCAAGTAGCGAGCCAATGATTTCAATAGAAGGAGTGTGGCTCTATTGACGTCGGTGACAATTACCAACTATTGTGGGATGGGGAGGGGGATCTGGGAGTCATTCTAAGAAACATATTAGACCTTAAGACTTAAATTGTGCATTTCGACTCATATTCGTTTTATTTTAATTAGGTCTTTTTATTATACTTCTAATTGTATGGTTGTGCGATAACATTTCTTTTGTGAGGTTGAACAGAGAGGAGAACACTCGGAGGAGAGGTCCAATTCTTCCATGTCTGAATGTCAAAAACAAAAGTTGCCGACTTCACCATTTCAGTCCCGTCTTACGATAAAGGTAAGAGCATGCATGCGCCACCCTGAATCTCCCCCTTTGTACACTCCACTGGTCATAAAGGATAGAATATTTGAAAACACCTATATGAGTCGAGTGACCATAGTATTTATTAAACAATACCGGTAAGTATGTCGTATAATATGAGAACGGAACACCCCAAAATCTGTAAAATGACTGCAGTAAAAATATAAGATATAACAATAACGTGTAGCTATATAATAAGTATAATACCTGCAACAGCCCTCGACGTTGTCGCTGAAGGTATTGACGTCAGATCCACACATTCTGGCATCAAGCAACCCAGAAACCTATGAGAGATAACCGAACCAAGACTCTATTAACTATAATATCATAAACATGTATGTATAGACCTCATCATTTAGTATTATATGTTTTTCTTTCGAATCAAATTATCGATCATAATTATTAGAACTTTAACCTCCTGGTATTCAAACGTTGCTGTGGCTTGATGTATGCCCCTTACGTTCATCTTGATCATCTTGGCGACCTTCCAGTTACAATGTTTATGACTCGGTAAACGGGAAAGGGTCTAGCTTCCCCCATAATTTTTGAGAATTCTTTAAAATAAGGCTGCTTAGTTGCAAAATGGTGTTATATTTTGCAATTTGTGAAGTCATTTGTGTTCAACTTTTTCCCATTTTGCTAGTAAACTCAGAAATGGTTTTTTTTTTCGTCCTGGGCTATGGGGACTCTCTAAAAACGGGTAGCAAGCCCAGTGCGAATACCCGGGCTTTAACTCATCCATACAGAGTGAACATATACCTTAGTTTAAAAAATATGCCGAAAATAATTCACCAAGATCGAGGTGCTACTTGTGAGATTTATTTGTATAATTGAGCAATCGTTAAAGCCCATAATATCTTTTAGCAAGCTAAAACAAACGACTTTGCTCTTCGCGATCAAGTACTGTAAGTTGCTAAGATTTTCTTTGTGCCGAATAGTATACAAATTATTCCATAATAAAAACAAAATCTGCTTTAAATAAATTGACTTTTGTCATTTGTCCTTTAAAAGTCAGGTTTTTATTTTGAAAAATTTCGTTCAACAAATGATATAAGCAATTTAATTTTGACATCAAGGTATTATTTTCAGATATTTTATCAAGGAAAGTAAGGATGGCAAATTCAAATAAATTCACCCATTTTCTATTACAGTTGCCAGTAAAGGTAAAACCTACCCAAGCTTTGTTAGTTTCTCTAATTGGTTTGAGTAACTCAATATAGCATTTGTCTCTGTTTGGTTCAACTCTCTGCCGTTCTCTGTTTCTATTTCCATCTTATCAACAGTGGAAAGTTTGGGTAACCTTAATCCTGACTTGAGAACGATGGATCCTTCAAATACCTCATGAAATGACTCAACAAGCCAGAGGCAGGTCACAGAAATCTATACGACAACATAGCGAGGTGGAGAGAGAGAGAAAGAGAGAGAGGGAAAGCCATTAATCAACTATAGTTAATGAGCATACCCCCCAAAAAAAGGTTTTAAGCAATTTTCTTTGGGAATAACCTGTATATCACGTTTGCATAGTCTTAAAGTCAATTGCATATTGGTTGATATTTGTATAGGCCAGGGGCGGATTGGCACTTAAATTGCTACAAATCAGTGATCCAATCGGGAGCCTTGGGACTTGAAACAATTGCGCCTTTGGTTGCCCGGACGCAAAAGGCAGTTTCGCATCCAGGAAGAACTCGAAGCATTCGGCAATTCAACCTAACGACGCTTTCGGGACAATATTTTTACAACTCAAATGTTTAGTATTGAGTTGAGTTGGGTATTCATTCTTACTACAAAGTGTCAGTGGCGTGCGCAGGATTTCAAAAATTTGAGCCTAATTCTACTTCCCCAAGACTGATCAAGTTAGGGGAATGAATTGGTATGGAAAGGTCAGTTGCGGACCAAGGAAATGTCAAAGAAGGGGGTGGAATAAGGGTTGATGAAGAGGACTCTCAAGTAGAGTGTCGATGGTTGTCCTCCCCCCCCCCCCCATTTGTATTGAGGATTTTGAAATTTTCCATTTTGGGGCATAATAATACTATGAAGTAGGCGAATAACTAAACTGTCCTTAAATACAAAGTTGAAAAAAAGCGTTGCAAACCAGTAGCATAGGAGTTTTGTCCATGCCTGCCATGCCCACCGACCCCCACCCCCTGCCCTTGTCCTCCCCGCGATAACCTGCATCCCTTGCGCACGTCACTGCAGGGTATTCTGACTCAAACCGTTCATTATTTATGACATGGACTATACTTACGTCATATTCTGCTGCATGTTCCAACATTCGAATCGTGCACTCCTGTAGTAATCGGCTATCAGCTTTATTGATAAACACATTACGAGAGCACTTCTTACGAATAGGCATGACGTCATCCATCTAAGTTGGGGAAGAAATACATCCAGATATACTTAGTACGTTTAACTATGTACCAGAATAAATCATAGTGAGTAATGTACAAATCCCTACAAATATCCACCCATGTAGTTACAATTTAGCCATTTTTGCTGTTATTGATCCCACTTTAATACTTGGTTCCCCCTTCTGTATTTGGTTGACCCGTGAGCGTATCCTCAAATTGAAATTAACAGGTGAGGTTGACAAGAACATGGAATACTTTCAATGTTACAAGCTGTCCTAAAATGGGAACTTAGATACTTACAAGCCACAGTCCGGTTTCAAGATTGAGTCTGTACCCAAAACGAGGCCAGTACACTGCAAAGAATGAAGAGTAAAATAGGTATCACGGGAAAATTTTACCAGCAAAGGTGAAACATTTGTTATCACGGACCCTCAAACGAAAAAACAGACAAACATATTTTATAATATTTAAGACGTTACGGGTACAATTCAATTTTTTTAAACGACAAGAGATTTCAAAAGATAAAGTTACTCGGGCCTTAAATACTTGTTTGAAGCGACGGTATGCAAGCTATGGAGAGCGACCTAACAGTAAAGGTCCAAAAGATAAACATCGCGGGATCGCGGGATCATTTCAAGACGTCGAAAAATGTATCTACTTGTTCACGGAAGTCAATTCAGTTATATTTCAATATCAAATACATAGTCCATGCTGGCTTTAATGCCGCCTTCTGAGCATCAATTCTGAAAAGTGGAGGTTTGGTGAGCCGTGGCTCAGTCCTCGTGGAATAGTCTGGAGTGTGGGCATAACAGCTTACGGACCATTGATTTGAAGGAATAATAATTCACAAAGTAAACCACCATTCAATGACAGTAATAACGGCAGATAATGTTAAACAGAATTGATTACCTCGAAGAGTATTGACTTTTAGATGACAAGGGATGGATTCAGAAGGCAAAGTGAGAGGGAGGAGGCTGTCGTTAAACCTGTATAGCAGGAAAACAATTAATGTTTTAACCATAGCAAACGTTAGATATGCATCTTGTTATTATCTATCATTGTTATGACCATGTAGTTTAAAGTCAAGTGACAATGCTCAACCTTATCGTCAATTTACCAATGGAATTATTCACAATATCAACTCTCATGTTGCTTTACTAATTTTCAAACAAGAAGAGCACTTCTGTGGCCCTTGTTTTTATGTTTAACAACTGAGTGTTTACACCATCATCAGTATGAGAAACCACAGTTAACTATTTCCTTTCAAATTTACATCTCAGACCATTACAGCAAATTACGTGAGACATACATATGGTCTGTACAACCAAAGTTGCAACAAAGGTTCATTCCACCCAACACGCTTGAGAGAAACACGTCGTGCAACCATAAGCCATTCTAAAGTTCCTGTAGTTGTTTTCAATACATGGATCATTTCCAATATTTGTTCGAACTGCACAAAACGTTTGAAAGCCACATATTTAGGAACTACAGTTTTTCAGTCAAAAGTTCTTGTGAATAGTTTCAATTACAAGCCTGATTTCTCGATGGCTTTTTAACAATTTTTTTTAAACAATTTTTTAACAATCATTTAGTTTTGGGTCGTCGACAAGCAGATCGGTTCCTCGCGAGACATCTTGGTGCAATAAGTACCCAGATCGTTCAATGAACTTTAGGCTCTTTCCCTCTTGCTTCTGGACAGGCACTGTTAAGATTAGACAATTACATAACTTGTTTTCTTATTTTTAAGCGACAGCCAAAAGCTTGTCATGCACGTCAGTAAGGGAGGTACCACTCACCATAGCTGCTTCAAAACAAGAGAATGTTGAAAATATGTTAAAATATCCAAGACTTGTTCTTTGCTCAGTTCTCTACCTTCTCCTGTCGTTAGTTCCACCTTCGTCACCGTGGAAAGGCTATGCAAGCAGAGACCAGATTTTAGAAAAATACTTCCTTGGCTGATTTTCCAAAACGAATGGTCTAACACCAGACATGATATTGTAATCTGAAAGAAAAAAATATGCGGAATATATTAGAACCAAACAAAAAATAATGAAAAGCCCACTCGCTGCGACCAGCATCTTTAGCTAGTGTAAAGGCAAATTCTCCTTTGGGAGATCTACGAGTTATCTAACTAAACTAATTTCTTCATACTAATTTCAAACTAATTCAAACTATTCAAACTAATATCTAACTAACGAAAAACAGCTTCCATTTGGGAGATCTTCGGGTTATGTAACTAATATATTCGAACTTATTTCCAACTTATTTAAACTAATTCAAACTAATATCTAACTAAAGAAGAGCATCGTCCATTTGAGTGATCTCCGGGCTAATTAACTAACCAATGTTTTCTAATATCAAAATAATTCATATTGTTCAAACCAACTTCTAACTAAAGGAGAAACATCCTAATCTTGGGAGATCTCCGGTGGAAATGTCTTGTCAAGGGGCCGCCATTTTGTAAATCTGTGATGCCTTTAGAACCAAAAGGAGGTGAAACCTTTGGCATTTTCTTCCTTAGATTCTTTTCAAATTTTCAAGGTGAATGCCTTGACAGTGTTGGCAGTAGTTAGCACGGAGGTACAACGTGAGCCATGTGCCCCAGTCTGGCAGTCAATGTCAAATTCCAACAGCTCAGAAGTATTTGATACCTGCGTTTAGTGAGTTGGGTCAAAGGTAATTCAAGAATCTCCCTCCCAGTCTGCATGTCTGAGTACCAGTGCAAGTTCACTCTGGGATATGCCATTTGATTACATAACCTGCATGCCGTTTGATCTTATGAGGCCTAATATTCTCTCTGTTTAGCACGTCAATCTAATATGCAATTCTTTGACGAGACTCTTACCTGATTCACCGATGCTATATCGATAAGATGTTTGTTTGACCTTTGAAGCAGTCTGGTGTCACTAGACCGGATAGTCACACCCTCAGAGATAAGGTCTTCCACAACTGCGGTAACATCTCCAATGTCTTTAACCTGTTCAAACAAGCATAGCGAGGCGAAGGACTTACCGTCCTCAATTCCGTTCAGATAGGCGATGATCTTTTTTGAGGCTTTCTTGTTGAGTCCACATGCAAAGCGAAAAATGAATTGTAGATCAACAGGGCTTATCTTCTTCAGGAGAGAATCTACCCGGAAGGTCATGACACTACCAGCGTGAGCTGCAACATAGTTTGCAGCGTACCATTCAGCAAAGAGTTTATGAAAAAATCTTACACTTTTGGTATTTATTACTTGCTCAGTAAAAGATGTCCCTGGGCTGTAATTGATTTCTTGTGCCACTTCTTGAACGAGAATACCAATCTTAGTAAGTTCGGAGAAGCATTTCAGCCCGACTGCTTTCTGAAAATTATTTTGTTCCCATGACAACTGTTGCCTGCTAGCAGTTAAACCTTCAAAAGCTAGCTTATTAAGCTTATCAAAAACAGGTAATGACTGAATATCTTGGTCGAACTCTGCGGATTCACAGCTCTTCCCACGCATGTGACCGTAGAAACAGTGAATCATAAATTGGAAAAATCCAGTAACAGTGCTGAAAACTGTGAGGTCCTCTGTCTCGTCCGCTATGTGTGCGAACATGACACAAAACATCGGAACTTGACAGATGTCGCTTAAAATCGGACTACCATTGAGACGCTGCATAATCCTTTCCACGGCTTTCCTGTCGCCACCAGCAACGGCCTTTGCGATGTATTCCTCTCGTGCATTGTTATCAAACCCTGTCAAACGGATTCTGGTTGCGTTTGGATCAAGATTTCGTGGTATGCATGCTGATCTTGTACATATAATCACAGTGAAATCGGAAAACATCTTACCTCCAATAATGTCTTTTATATCTGTTTGTAACTCGCTGTCTCTTTCGGGGTACTCATCATATCCATCGAAGGCTATCACCACCGATCGCAGACTAACCAGTATTTCTTTGATTTCGTCCTCTGTCAGCATTGACTCGCCTGGTATTAGAAGATTTTGAATGGCGGAGTACACAGAAATTTTCCCACCTAGAAGTCTTAATGTCAGTAACAAAAAGGCATCTATACGACGGAGGGGTGATGAATCGTCGCAAAAACACCAATCGTATGCAGTCTGCATCAGAAAAGTTGATTTACCGAAACCGGGATCGCCTTGTACAAGAATCCGCTTTGAGTCTATTTCCTTCTCGTTGAATATGTCCAGGTGTGATTTTAATGGTTTGACGTCCGGCTTGTCATCGTCTGTGGACTCAGTCTTTACTTTTCTGCTCAGTCGTTGCGTATTTTTCTGAATTTCAATGCCTCCTTCTACAAAAACATCATTAACGGAGACACTGTCGCGAATGTACGGAATAGGTTGAATCTTGTCGTACTGGCTCACATACATCTTACGCACTGATGATAAGAAGGTGTCTCTTTTTCCTGGAAAGTCAGTGATGTAAGAACCAAAATATAAAAAATGTTATTGGTTACCTAAATGTATTAATGTTATAACGATTTCGGATCGAAAAAGAGCAGGGGCGCAGCCAGCCGTCGAGATGTGAGCCAAATTTCAAGAGTTTTAATTTTATTAACAATTCTATTGAAATTATTTCTCATGCCTCCCTCGCTTCAATAATTTATGAGGGGTCACTCTCCTCCCCCACCTTCACCAGAACCCCTTCCTCAGTCAACCTTCACCAGAACCCCTCCCCCAGCCTACCTTTACCAGAACAACTCCCCCAGCCTACCTTTACCAGAACCCCTCCCCCAGCCCACTTCCTTTTTGGCTACGCTACTGAAAAAGTGGTATAGCGAAGGACAAAGTAAATCTGATTTTGTTTCATTATTAGAGAAAAATTGTTCGCATGAGTGTCAGAAGTAATTTATTTACCGTGGAATTTCGAGTCGGTGCTATCTTCAGTGTTCTCGTCATAGTTCTGGAATAATGTCTGTACATCACGTAACGTTCCGTGAAGCTTGAGATTTTCCAGAGCTTTTGTCAGAGGTGAAATGTCCAATGGGTTGATGATGCCCATTTCTTTCATGGTAGCAACCATTAGTAATGATGGTGTACTTTGCTCACTCCGAGCATTTCTTATCTGATCTTCTTTTGCAGGAGGAAGATTAAACAGCGCTGAAAGCTTCAGAATGATCTCGATTGTTAGAAGATTGGCGAGACCGACTTGAAAGCGCCCAAAGTCTAAGATGGTTAAGGTATGAAAAGTAGTCGGAGTGAAATAAACTATAAGATGTGGCAACGAGTCATTAATATATTCAAAACTGATCATTTTGCTTTTTCTTTATTTTGAGTACAAGGTACATGGACAACGTAAACTGTAGAAAATAGGAGGCGTGAAGTACAAATCAACTTGATATGAGCAAAGCTTCCTATCAAGTTGGATGGGACATAAGTACTGAATCGCGAAATTGTGAGAATTGTGTATTCAACCACATTTTACGTAAGTTTAGTCCAGTAACCGCATTTTCTCTATGTCTAGATTGTTGAAGCTTTGATGTTGGTTTTTGTTGCTTCATTTCTATGCTTTCTGCTGTATACACCAATAAAAGTGTTTGACAAGTTGCTTGTTAATTTGAATAATACAGTTTGCCATTTACGACATTACGCATGTCGACATCGCGTTATTGTGTTCCAGAAAAGCCTCAAATCAATAAATCTGAAAAATCGAACACGTGTGGCGTCGGTATGTTAATTATGTGACTGTTAGTTATAGGTTAAGGTTAAGGTGGTAACACTTGGTAAAGCGCACATTACTGTTAAAACACTCAATGGCGCTGTTATAATACTATTAAAGGGAGAATCGTGACAAAAACATAAAAACTGTAGATACAGGAAGTACGCTAATGTTGTATATGAATTGACTGCTTAGGGCGACTATACTTACTCTTGGAAGCCTGTTTTCTGTCCATACTTGCCTGCATGGGTGTACTAAAGGAGGAAAACAACGTATGGATGTCAATATGAAATATCTGTATTGTTTCTCTGACTTTCTAACTCCTTGAAGAAACCGTATGATCAAAAGAATCTAGAGTAGTGCAAACTCTTTGAAAAATGAAACTGAAGGAAAATGTGTAAGGTGGTTTTAAAATTAGACTTATTTATCCTCGACACTGCAATGAGAACATTTCTAGATAATTTAGTCATGTTCGTTTGTTAAAATTTGAAAAAAAAGTAATACATTATTTTCCGATAATACATGTGCTTTACCAATACCGACCATTAGAATGTGAATGTCAGTTAGTTCCACATTGTAAAGTCGGCCGCACATCGACCGACTGAATGCCACCGGACTTACCTCAGCCGTCGTAACATAGATGAGGATGTACAGTCGGGCAGTATGTGACTATTTGTGCTTACTACTTTGGCTGATCAAGATTTAGGAAGAATACTGGTCGTTGACATACAAATTCAACTATATTATATATATTGTAAGACAAATTCAAAGAGATAAATAATACATAAAAATGTGAGCCAGTTCTAATTGAATGTGTATCCAGGATGAAAAGCGAAGAGGAATCTTAAAAGACGGTATTTATCTGCACAAATACAAAACTAGTAGAATGGAACCGACGTTTTCATCGATCAGTATTATCAGTATCAAGGGAGCGTTATATAACTTATTGTTAGTATTAGTTGAGTAGTCAATGTGATGAGACCTATTCTTGCTGTTTGTCAAGAAGGGCTATGGCATAGGCCTAACTGATTTGAGAGGTTTAATAAAGAAGCCTAATATGCAATACGGCGGACCTTTTGGTACCTGGACGATGAAGTTTAGACGGTTGTGACAAATGTATGCATTCTTTCTTGAGGTTATGAAGTAATTCAAGGTATCATTCATGACAATTTCAAGAATTCACATGTGAGTCAACATGCATCACTGAAGACATCTGAGAGTTACATATGGAAATTCATTTACAAAGTGGAAATATTGCAATATTACAGAGGCAAAGCTTGTAATTGCATGACAACAAAGTACCATGGCAGATTACTAAACTTGCTGCAAAATACGTTTGTAGGCCTACATCTATGACGATGTCTTGTTCCATCGTAATTTTTAAAATTCTTCAATAAAGGCATTCACATTTTAAGGCCTTGAAAACAGCATATTATTCATTGTTTTGGGAGTACACATTTGTATTCAATTTGTATATACCTCTTGAACATTTTAAAGAGGGAGTGGGGGGGGGGGTGGTTGAGATGGTGTACGGGGAAATGGATTCTTTCAGAGAGGTTTTCTTTTTCGTCTTCCATGTTTATACTTTTATTTGACAAGAAAGCACATACCTATTTTCCACTCAAACTGATAAGACAATCTGATAAGTGCATTGAGAGTGGTCAGACAGTACTAAGGAAAGTATACTTTGGGAAGTGAAGTTTTATCCAAACTGGTTTTGCGTTGCAGTGTATATCAGTCTTTGTCTGTTCCCTGGAGGCCCAAATATTGCTGTAAAGACGTCTCGCCTACATTTAGGTATAATCAAACTTAGCATTGTTAACAATATAGACGGCTAGGCTTTGTGTCCTATTTAACTGGTTAACGGGTCTAAAGTAGGCTTGTACAACATGTAAACATGCTAGGATTTTTTTCAAGTTAGAAAAACTTTGCAAGCCGCGACTAAATAGCCGTGACTTGTAATTCAATTCAACTAGTAATTTTGCAACGTAACTTTCTGTTTTTTCTGGTGCTTCAAGTGTTTCAATATGTTGGAATATTTCGACGATAAGATTAGGATTACGTCAAAACCTCCTTACTAAACACGTAGGCACCCTTTGCGTGTGTCATTGTTGAGAGTGTAACAAGATGACGTGGGTGACCTTCACATCGATGCAAAGCATATCGTTGTCAGCTGGTGCTTCTATGTGTGTTGAATATATGTGGTCGTTGTCAGAAACCAGTCGTGCAGAACGCCCTTATAACTCTTTCAGTCTACGAAAATTACTATGGTCCTATAATATGATTGTCGGGTAGTTTGTTAACTATTTACTTACCATTAACTGTGAGAAAAGAATACAATTGCCGTCTCCGGGGTCCCCGAAATGGTTATATGAATATTTACTTTGCACTTTTAACCGCTGGTGGCAGATACAGGCAATACAATTAGGTTATATCTGTAAGTCGCCGGTTTGCTATTCAATAGCTTTGGCAAAATTAGGTAGAACCATAGTCGTCATAAGCATTTTGAGGGTTATGAAAAAACATTCCCTCCTGCTTAACCTTCGAGGTAGATTTGGAAAGTTTTAATCGTGTAGTAAGTATACGTCAATGGAGGCTAATAAACTGAGTCTCATTAATGATTGTAACAGGGTATTTTTGATATGAATATACAACGAATTAAGAAAATACTTTAAGCGTATCTACAAATGTATATCCGAAGTCATGAGTGTTCAAATGATACTATGAATACCTTGATTTGATTTATTCGCACAACATTCAAAACAAGAAAAACAATGTAGAAAAATACATGAAGAATGGGAACAAAAACAAAGAGCAAGGGATGACACAGAATAGTCTGACAAGCAGAATTATTTCCACTGTGGTCCCTATAAACATTAAAATACTACAATAACAATACATCCAAATACATATAAAAAGATACATAAAAGTAAAAAATATATAGAGCTCTCCTCTTCTTTCAATTTAGTAATGAAATATTTTTAATTGCTGATTTAAAGATATTAAGCTTAATGGACTTCTGAAATTTACAAACTTACCAAATTAGCATGTCATACCATCGTTGCAGCGAAACTCTAAGCTACTTAAATGATTCTGAGGCGGCAAACCATACACCCTCATTAACCAATTGTAGGAATCGATTCTACTGCTTATTCTAGGTATATTTAATATTTTCAATGAAAACAGTAAGTCTAAAATGGATACCATTTTCACAGAGTTCTAGGAAATAGTCGAATCTTCTTCTTGGATAAGAAAATGTTTAGCTATAGTCAAATTATGTTTCATTCATTTCATCATATTTCGAAATAAGAGACAAAGACATCAAAAACTTTCCAGCTAGAAATGTTGAAGTTTATACATTTACTACCGGAATATCAGCATGTGTTACCGTGGAACCGTTCTAGCCTACTGGGATTACAAATTCTTGGTAACTTCAAAGTTCATCGCTATTGTATGCAAATTGGTTCCCGTGATTAGATACATATGAAGTTATGCTTACTATATATTTGTATAACTAGTGCTTTGCATTTTGCGACACATATTTATTATAGTACCACCTTGTATCAGTCTACCTCGTTGCCATATTCCGGATGGCAAACATACAGCGATGGCTTTGAGGGCAAAAAGGTCATCTTTATGTACTATAACTCTAGTCTTTACCAGTTCTAAGATTTCAGGATATTAATATCGCTTTGCTTATGGTATGACTGCGTATTCAAGCCCCTTGTTTCCTGTTATAAAAAAAAAATCCCAGACACTGCCATTTCCTCATGTAATTCAGCGGGCGTCCATAAATGTCTATAACGATGTTAGTTTTGTTCTTTCTCCCTCATTTTGTTTGGCTTATGATTATTTACAAAATCAGATTACTAGTTCTTGATGCAGTAGGAATCAGTTGTTTTTTATCCACACGTGGGTAATTTAACCACCATCGAACATTGGTCTGACTCTTGACCATTCCCTACTCCCCGGAAACCTGTGTCGGGTTTTCTGTTAACATATAGACTATATAGCACCCATATAAGCAGTTCAAATAAGCACGACAAAACATTAATAAAAATACACTTAGTCATGTTTAAGTGCTGTTCTTAGACGGGAGAGGCTACTCTTTGTGAATTTCACGTAAAGGAAAATAATATAAATTCTACCAAGCATGCGTATACGAAAGAACAAAAATGATTGTGCAAACTGCTAGTTAAGCAGTATAACACAATATAGCAAAACTATTGAATGCAGCCAAATTCGTTGGATGAATGCGTATGTTATTGTATCAGCCATTTTCAGTATATGAAACACTGATACAATTTGCCCAGTCGTTGTTGCAGGCACTGAAACTCACCTTTTGACAGTTAGTTTTTCCCTCACGATAATTCAACAACATTGTGGTATTGGTAACACGATAATTGTAAACTTGGTCGGTTCGACGATCGTTTTCACCAAATGTTGGTCACTTCTTTTTTTTCTCACCGAAGGGAACTTAAATGCCAAAACCACATAAACCTGACTGTCGTTGGAGTAAAGACGTTAACGCAAATGTATGGCTGCATGGTAACCTCTGTCCACGTAAAGTACCCCACTAACAATGTTGAAATAACCTCGTATGCAAGTAGAAGGAAGTAACGGTATCTTTGAAAA
>KN897106.1:5666-15857 GCA_000934455.1 Apostichopus parvimensis
CCTCTTCCTGACAAGGTTCAGTGAAGAGAAAGTTTTGAAAAAAAACCTAAGTCCAAACAACTGGATCTTTAAGTATTTGATAAGCTTCAAATTCCAGTGTCCCACCTCATGGTCAAGTGGTACAGAAAAATTTTGGCAACCTAAGATCTCCAGTTCAATCCCAACTTCTGCTAGTCTTTTACAAACAAAAAATAAAAGCACACACACACAAAAAACAATTGAAAATTTGCATTACAAAAATGCATCCACTCATATTGCATCTATTTAGACCAACCAGACAAATTCATTCAGTACTCTTACACCATTTCTTCAAATATGTTGCTAGCAAAGAATAACATTCGCTTCAAATATGTTTTACTGGTTAATGGATAATATAATGTAGGTTAATCTTTTCCATGCCAAATCCGTTCATGGGAGGATTTTTTTCTTCACCATAGTTAACATCCTTGAACTACCTGTCCCAAGTCAAGTTGTCCCAATCAATATATGCTAAAAGTAGACAACCAAGTAAAGAACAGACAGTGAACTACCATTGACCTTTTTAAGCAAACGACAGCATAATAACTTCTTAGCGACAGTATTAATACAGTTAACAGTACACTTTTGAACATTTTGGAAAAAAAGGGAGCTTTTTTGATGGGACTGACTTTAAGGATTTACTTGTAAGAAATGTTTACTCACCATTGTGCCTAAAATTTAACAACACAAATGATGTTACAGCAATACAGATTCATTGTTATGTATGATTCTAGACATACCTGTTGCACATCCAACTTAAAGGACCTTAGAATTAAATGTTTGCAGATAATATCAATATTATTGTATCAAAAACACACAACCCCCTGGCAAGGAAAACACAGTGAACATACAGCAACCTGTGGAAAGAGTAGCAATCCCATGCTTGAAATAATTCAAGAGAGCTACAATTGTTTGATTCCCCAGTGATCGTTCTCCCAGGCTCGTAATTTGATAGAGAAACACGGTACATGTGAAACCAACCGTTGAAAACAATTGCGAGGAATTTAATATGAGTTGCATCTTTCTGTCCACTTTCCCTTTATAAAACGTGTGTAAAATTGAAAGGAATGATGTTTTGCCTTTCTTTTTAACAGCAGCTTGTGGCCATAATTTCACATCTTCTGATGAACAAAGTGAAAGTGTAGGCAAGACAAAAGAAAGAAACACGCCTTTTACGACATATTTATAACTTTGAGTCACAGCCATCCCTCCCAATACATGAGGTATATATGGATACTACAACCAGAATGCAAAACTGCATTGAAGTTTCGATTACTTCATTTGCAATTGACTTCTGCTTATTCACCAGAAACAGCTATTATAATATAAATGTCCTGATATCTACCATGAGATACCGTATCATGTTTAAATGGCTTCCAGAGTTTGACTGTTGGTGACCCAGATGACCTTTGACCTCTACCAAAGCAATTGAGTTTTTTCTATTCAATATAATGCATCCACATGCCACTTGTAAACACTATATCTCAAGTTAAATCTCCATGCTTCCTAACTTGAGAAATAGTGTTTACAAGGTTTTCAGTGTTTGACATCTGGTGACCTCAGATGACCTTTAACCTCCACGTTAAACCATTAACTTCTTCTCAATATGATTCATGAACATGCCAAGTATAACAAGATTTCCACAATTTGACCCCTGGTAATGCCAAATGACCTTTGATCTCCACCAAAAGTAATAAGGGTCTTGAACTCAACGTGTCACAACTACGTACTTAATATGAGATTAGTCCAAGCTTTCCTTCATGAGATATCGTGTTTACATGTTTTCACAATTTGACCTCTGGTGACCCCACATGACATTTGACCTCCCAGCAAACAATAGGGTTCTCCTACTGAATGTGGTATTCCTACACACTAAATATGAAATTGGTCCAATTTTCCCTTCTTGGAATATCGTGTTTACAAGCAATACGTCACACACACACACACACTCATTGGCCTGTAGGACTACAAAGGTTACGATTATCATCGAAGCCAAAATGCAGGATCAATAACATCCTGACAAAATCTGAGAAATTAGATCTTTATCCCAAATTTGGTAAGGCAATATATATATAGCGTTATGATTTTTTCGATCCTTGATCCAAAATCAAGACTTTTTCGATTCCTGCCAAAATCATGCATATGGATCAGGGGGTCCTTCTGATTCTACAGAAATTAGGGATAAAATCATTACTATTTATTCCGGCATGCTTTTGCCTCCGTAGGCCAATGCTGATTTCTATGAGGTGCCTTTAAAATTAGAACACTAAAATCCTTATTTTTATTCCAAAATACGGGTAAGAGGTAAGCAAAAGATATGCCCCCTTTTTAAAATATAACGGCATTTTGCCAATATTTATTGGCTCGAAATTAATCGTCCTGAGAAATATATATTTCTGTCGAAGAAGCCTAGAGAAAATCAAAACATTTCAAACACTATAATTTTTTGGCCCAAATTCCTCAGTTTATAGAGTTTCAAGAAATATTTCGATGGTAATCATTTCATAACAATATAGCAAAGATAATGTAAGATCGTTTTAGAGGCTAAAAGTGAAAATAATCGGTTTTTCAAATTTCCGGGGAAAATGGAAACTTGGTCAAAGCTGTCACTAGGCACTTTATCAAACCTTGTAAAAGAGGGCGCTCGACTCATCTTGCCAGTGATACGTGATTTCAAAGCAGTCAATCAAACCTTTGTTATTCATAAATGTTTTCGGGTTTTGTGTTGTTCCTCGGAAGAAGTATGCTAAGCGATAGAAGTGTTCAATGTTTTAATCGTAATTTTTTCTTCAAAAATGGATCGGAGAGTGATAAAATAATGCCCGATACTGTTGTTTTAACTGGTTGTTGTATATTAATAGTTTTCAACTGCGCCGCGAAATTAGCGAAGCAGATTCAGGAAACGTTGCCTTGACCATTACTTTAGCAACTAGGCAATCAAAAGAATTTAGATCATTTAAACAAAAGTGTTACTCTACCCACTTCGGTAAGGAAAATTGGTGATATTGTACCAACACCGTTGGGTAATGACATCTTCAACTGTTGTGGAAATGAAAACGCACTAACCCACCCACTCCCTCCCCTTACCAACCTCTTAGCAATTTAATCACAGAAGTCCCTTCATGTTAAATGTTATATAGGCAGTGCTAAACAATGAGGGAGAAATAACCCTAATGTTAGCATAATTTATAAGGCTTTTGCTTTTTCAGGCCTAAAATAGGATCATAAGGCTATATATTTATATTGCCTTAAAAAATTTGGGGGATAAAGATCTAATTTCTCAGATTTTATCAGGATGCCTTTAATGGCCATCCAGGTTCCCAGGGGAGGTTTTAGCACCAATTGAAAGCAGGGTTCTATCAAATTTTAGGCCTGAAAAAGCCTTATAAATTATGCTAATGTTGCAATTTCATTATGATGATTGTCAATATGACATCAATGCAGACATTTGGACTTAAAAGCCACTTCCATGTTTGATTCTGAATCAGTTTGCTGATCCGAAACAAAAGCAAAGAATAAATGATATCAGAAATTATATCAAAAGATTATTGTCAAATATGGACATCGTACAAATGACTGGATTTTTTTCTCCTTTTAGCAACTCCCTGGTAAAGTAAAACGTTGTGGTTTCGATGATGTAACATGAACAATTTTCTTCATGAATCTGAAGTAATGTAGAGTGAGGGTGAACAACATAGTTGATCTTAGTAATACAGTGAAAAGCAGTGTGATGTAACAAACAATAATCTCACAATGACACAGGCTGTCCTGAAATGACCATTGACCTCAACAACAAGCTTCTGGTACTAAATGTGATAGATACATCAACAAACTAAATATGACATCTGTCCTTGTTGAAATATTTTATAAAATAAGCATGGTTTTCATAATTTGACCCCTTGTGGACTCATACGACCATTGACCTCCGCCCACAACATTAGGCTTCTTGTACTCAATGTGGTACAACTACATAATTGCCACCGGTGGAGGCACAATGCCCACATAAAGATCACCGCTGTGAATACTAGTTGGGGGTGGGCCATGTCGCCCCCGCCCCCCGCGCCTCCCTGCCAGTGTCATGGCCCCTGGAATACAAAGCAGGTGTGTTGTATGGATGATCTGAGTTATGAATAATACACACACACTTCTTCTGATTAATATCCATAAATCTGACTTAATAAATGAAATTCTGATTTTTTTCTCACAATATATCTTCCACTCACATGGAAACTCTTAGATTTTTTAGATAATGGTTCAATTTGTCATTTTGTATAGAAATTTCAGACCACTTGCTAACACCACCTTTTGTACCTTGCTGTCTCGTACCATCCCCCTCTGTCTCTCTCTCTCTCCTTCTTCCGATCTCCCCATCTCGCTCTCTCTATCTTTCCCCCTGGTCAGCTCACTTCTGTTTGGTGGTCGGTTCCGATATTTTCTTATCGTGCAGCATTTCTAACTTCCCCAATCTAGATTCTTCGCTCTTTTGCCAGTCTATCTTCTGTTGGTGTTGCTTCACCGCGTCCATGACCCTCGCATCCACCATCTCGCTGGTTAACACGCCGTCGTCAGAGGCAAATGCAGCGGCCTGAAAAATGAAGATTATCATCGAAAATGTCACTTGCGTCTTATTCAAAACTTCCCCTAGTCGAGAGAAAAAAATTTGAAATGTCTTGCCAACTTGATGTTGTTTTATAATACCAAATCTCCAGGTATAAGTTTGTAGTCATTTTAATAACTATATAAATGCATAATTTTCATCTTAAACAATGGATAACAGCCTTCTTTACATCTTTCTATCTCATAAACCTTCCGTGATAGAAAAGAGCAAAAGGAAATTTTTTGCTCTCGGGAACAAGATTCGAACCGGCGACCTCAGGATTACAATGAATTACAAATTAAAAAATCATCAAATCAATTCATTATTTTGAATGCTTTCATTAGTTTTGCTTGAAGTCTTTGTTATAGATGCAAACTTTTCAAATGAAAAAAAAAAAAAAATACTAGCTAGTCTGACTACCCTACTTGTGTCAAATAACCGAGCCATAAATTGTGTTAAGCAGAACATATACTTCATTAACATCCTGGCTTTTTGATTCAGATCATCGAGAGAACATAGTGCCTTTTATAAGCAAAATTTCACATTTCCATACAATTCTGAACCCTGATTTCAGGAATTTCCAAAAAGGTTCAATTTTTTTTTAAATCAATGTATGTTAAAAAAAAAAAAAATTTTTTTTTGATTTATCACTGTCACTGACCAAAACAAATTGATATAAATATTCAAAGAAAATATATACTCTAAACGACAATCCATTTACAACATTATTAACTATGAAAATGTCTAGCTTACGGGGATTAATTAACTGTTCAGATATAGTGTAGCAGTTATTAAGACCGAGTTTTGTCTCTCACAAAATACAATGGTTTCTGTGTGCAAAAAACTGTTATACATCTTCGCGCTTGCATAGCAACCTGCAGCCATTCGGCATAGCATTATGCAATGCGATGCCAGATAGATTATTACCTGGTTTACATTTGTCAATAATATCAAAGCACTTTGTACGTTGGCAGCCATTCATTCATTAAACAAATTACATCTTTTAGGGGTAAAGAGATGAACTACGTAAGGATTCTTATCTAACATGAGCCAAATTCACATTGCATTAATATTTTTGAAATAAATCAACCTGGTGGTTGTCACAATAGTCTCGCTAATTATGACATTTTTATACTTGTTCTAACACATTGGTAATGCTTCCGCAAACAAATTTTACTATGAAAATGTCTAGCAAAGATCTGCTCATAACATCCATGCGTTTTGTTCGTTGACAGCCGGTCATTATACAAATTACACCTTTTTTTGGGGGGGAGGGGGTGCGAGGGATCGCATTAAATTAAATCTGAAAAAGAATGACTCGTTACTACACTTTCGCTTGCTCCGAAGCGATGCCAGTATTCTCTTCCTCGACAAAAAATTGTTTCCTCATGAAGGACTCTACATTTATCGCTCTACATTTATCGCTCTACAGACTCTACATTTATCGCTAGCACCTACCTGCCAGGCCACCCCGAGTTTGGCGATTTCTCGTCCCGAAAGCCCTTCCGTCATCTCAGCTATACTGGAACACTTTGCGTTGAAATCAAACTTGCCGACTTTCAATGTTCTACACAGAGAGAGAGATAGAGAGAGAAATATTGACGACGACAAATTTTCTTTCTGCCAAAATAAAATATCAAGAGATTGGAAAGCAAAAATAGTTGACCTTTTAGTATTAATTAACGGACAGTAATTACGGCTGTTACGGAAAAAAACCTTGCCCAGAGTTAGAACTTGTGTGTATTAATATGCAGACAGAAAATTGACCAGCAATTCCAACTTTCATTACAATCACTGAAATCTGTTTGGATTTATTCTTTTAGCGAGAGGAGAGGCCTCGTGGATTTTGCATCGGCTGTATTTACCGGTTCGTCTCTTGGAAAGATAACGCCACGATATGTTTTTTTTTTGTAATATCAAACAAAGTTTTCAGTTGTCTGTTTCACGTGTTATCTTCTTCCAGTCTGCCTCTCAAGAAGGTCCTGATAACTGGAACTGAAAAATCCTCAAACTTTGGAATATTCATGAAAAAAATCCTTTGATGAATTTTCTAGAATCAAGAAATAGATAAAAACCCTACTCCACTTGAGATTTCTGTTTGATATTAAAGTTCCATTGGGATCAATAGGAATATTCAATCACAAAAATGACTGATCTCGTTCCTTTTTATTTTTTCAGAGGGAGGATCAGCACTAAATTAGCCTTCATTAATTCATGAGGAAGGAAAGAAAGATGAACAAACATTCCGAAATCAAAGTTACCAAGATTTCAAGTTTTACTTTTAAAACTAATTTTCAGGGATGTTTCTGATGAATTAAAAAAAATTCATCCAGCTTCTGAAAGACATGCAAATTATGCATTTGAGGAATACGCCAGCCTCTTCTTATATAAAATCAGTTTGTAAACAAAAATATTTTCATGAAATGAGAAATACCGGGAAAACCGACGTCTTTCTCATGGCGTGAATAACAGATGAGTAGAATATACTCCCCACCCCCCCCCACTTCCCAACTCAATCCACCCCAACCTCCGTTTCGACATTAACAGTGGTATTTCAAATATGATTTATAATGCCTACAGCCTCTAACCTTTGTTAGTAATTATGATAGCTCAACACTGAATCTGACCCTAATTTGACCCCAGGTAAATAGATTAGTCCTGATTTATAACATTTTCCTGTCGTCAATTAGTGTTTTATTTGTCCAGCAGATATTAAAATCAACAGGAAGTTTTGAACTATATGTGACCTCGGAAATATCGATATGCACTCGGTCGACAAATTTAAAAAAAATTCCTCGTCTGATCTGACACAAAAATTATGAGATCATCCAGAAAATGGTCGCATCCTTGAACAGGGATGAGCCTGGGGTGAAAACAAAATCCGGTATAGGCTCCAGTTTGCGTATGCTACAGTGTGTTAGGATAATAGTTTTTGTCCCCGAGGTAGAAAAGAAATCACGGATATTCCGCGAATTCGCAGAAAAAGCTCATGCCTGCTTGAATGTCCTAATGACATTTCACTCGACCTGCGATCCGAAAAACTCACTTCTTTCCTTCCGTAGCTGGTTTGATGACGTATTGATCAAAATAAAACCGCACCATCCTCTCCCTCTCATCCAACCCTGGGAGACCAAACTCCACCATCTCGTCTAACCTGTCGTTGATCGCCCAATCGAACTGTTCCGGCTGGTTGCTGGCCAGGACTAACATGAATCTAGCAGAAAGTTAAGCAAGAGATTGGTCACAAACATGTGGAGTTTGCTAAAAAGCAAAGTTTTTAATAGGTATTCTTGAAAAACAAATTTACACAAAAAATTTACTTAACTGGCAAATTTTTTGCAATGTTAAATATACTCGGCATGTTATTATAAAATTACCTTAACTTTGCAACATTATATGAATTTATGCATACCTTTAAAATAAGTTACCTCTAAAACAAAGATACCTTCACTTTCTGACGCTAACTTTCGACGGAACTTTACAAAAAAAATTTGGGCAGAATTCAGAACTAAAACATAAATGGTCACTTGAAAGCTAACAGTTAAAAGGAATCTTTCAAGTTAATTAAAATGGCCTTAGGTATGAACTTAATTGCATGAGCTCAACTTTTGTTTGTGCACCTATTAAACAACAATTTCTCCTATCAAGTGAGTGTGTGGAGTCCATCCAATAGTTTCAGCTTGACCCTCGATTCCAGCCACTTTTAATAATAATAGAGGGGAAATTATTCTACGATCATGATGCGAAATATATCGAGTAAGAATAACAGAATTTGTACACAAACGTCGTTGTTGTTATTTCATTATTGTCACAAGATTTGTTTATTTAAACATGTAGAAATTTACGTGTGGGTGACGAGAGACAAACCAGACAGACACAGAAACGGAAAGACAAACAGACATACACAAAGCCAGGGGATGACTCACTTGTTTGATTGTTCTCCTGTACGATAAAGGAAGGCATTGAGTGTGCTCCTCAAATCTTCACTGATAACTTCCTGTTTAGGAGAGAGAACGAAAGAGAAAGTCAAAGGAGAAATGTTCAATAAATAGTAAAATACATTTAATTGAAAAAGGGCGATTAAAATCATCACATCATGACTCATCAAGAAAGAAGGTTTACTTTAAAATTTCTTTTCTATAAAACTAATCGGTAGTATGATTTCATCTCATTTTATTGCAAAATATGATCGACAGAGGTGACCCTTTTACCGTCTCGTATTCGGGGCATCTTTTTGCATCTATGAGGGAATTTTCTGCCATCAAATCAATGATTCATATACTAATTTCACAAACAAACAGAATTAATTGAAAATGTCTTTTTGTAACCATTTTTTCACATTATTTTCATTCACTTTATTGCATAAGATCATCATATCGAGGTATGCCTTTGTTGCATTTGTTTGTATTTTTGAAGGATTTCTAACTTTTATGGTAGCAAACTCATGCAAATATCTTTGGCTAGCGTCACCATAACCAAGCAGGGGTGTGTGCATTTGTGTGTGTGTGTTTGAGATGGCCATTTAAACTTTGTAGGGGTCTACCCGAAGCCTAGCGCAGTCTTTCCAACCGAAGGGATGTTTGCCGCAGAAGTTGTGCGAAGGAAGATCTTCTCATCACCTACGCTTTTCAACTGTACCTAACTACGCTATCAATTTACTCTGGCAGCAGCAGCAACAATGTAAATCTGTCTCTCTACTGTCTCTCACACACATGCGTTTTTTGTGGACACCTTCTACCCGGTACCCCACCCAATGGCTTAGTCCCTCGACATCGAGATGGGATCTACAAGTCACCCTTGAGGCATGTTACCACCCTTGATCCACAAGACATATATCAAATTTAGTCTTTGTACAATAACGATGACTGTCACCAGGGGGTAGGAGCCGGGGGGGGCACTGGGGGCACGTGACCCCCTACTTTTTTTCCAAAATAGCAAATGTGCCCTACTGGCAAATTAAATGTGCCCCTTTGATGAAGAACTGTCTTTTGGATATCTTAAGCCTTTGTTAATTTTAATATTTTAGTCTGTACATGCTATTTTCAAAATGGCATCCCATATCTTTTAGTAGCACGGTTAACAATAAACAATGTTGCAGCGCACCATAATAGTATTGATAGCATACTAACACATATATATTTAAGGCCGGTGTGTATTGGTTTATAGCCTAATGAGTGGTGGTTGTGGAATGAGAAACTGCCCCTCTGGTGTTGTACCCCTCCCCCCACCACGTTTTGGGAGCCTGCTTCCCCCTGACTGTCACACTCACTTGCGATGAGATTCAAAATCGTGCGAGGGCGACGGGGTAAAATGAATGACTCACCGAACTTCTCCGTCTGAGGAATGCGTCGGCCTCGTCGACAAACAGCAGAACCCTGAAAGAAATAAGATGGAGATGGTAGGTCAGATCTCAGTAAAATGAGGGTGCCTTCACTGAGGCAAATTATCACGAGCTGTTAGCAATAAATTTGATTCAGGGAATCTTAGGGAAACTTGAACCAATTATGCTGTTTCAACTAACTTCATGAAATTCTGCCCATCACCTTTGGGAGACATGTGTCTTTCAAAGCCGATAC
>JXUT01143775.1:0-15887 GCA_000934455.1 Apostichopus parvimensis
AGTTCATAATTTTAGTGTTTACAAGTTCAACTACAAATTATGTGGCAAATTTAGAACACATACCAAAAGAAGATATTGGACTGCTGATAGTGTTCTTTCTATGTCATGCAAACCACTATATGAAGAAAAAAGAAAAAAAAGGAAGTTTACTGCAACTTTTATTTGTGCATAATTTTTTTTTTTCGTTTTTTCGTTATGTTGTCTTTTGAATTATATGGAATTAGCTTAACGTGTTTTGGAAATTTGGGTTGCATCCATTTTTTGTCTTGTCAGTGTTTTGTACATGGGTTTTGCAAAAGGTGTACAGAGATATTGCACATGGAATGAACAAATGATCTTACAACAAGTGCTTTTTACTGTAATCATTTTTTGCTTTGTACCATTCTAAACTGTAAAACACAACAAAGTAAGTCTGGTATGAAAATTCAACATGCATAGCAACTTGACATTAAAAGAAAAATTTTGTGAATAAAGCACTTCAAATTTAATTGACCGATTAAACAATTTTATATCATACACTAACCATTGTTCTCTACCAAAGCTCAAACTTCATTGTTTCAGGAAAAACGAAAAGGAAAAAAAAAACACCTTGCAGGCAAAATGAGTGGGATTTCCCATAGGAGTGGGATTTCCCCTAAGAGTGGGATTTCCCCTTTTGAGAATAAAGATGACATCATATTTATAGTGTCAAGAGGTTTGAAATATTCAAACCAAAAACAATCAAATTGAAGAGGAATTTAAAACTGTGGATGATTACCATATCTCCTAATTTTCCAAAACAAATAAATAAAAGCAAAACGGATCAGATCTGAAATCAAAATATGACAATAATTGTCATGTAAATATTTGCAGCTAGCTAATAAAAATGTTTTCTATGGTATTAATAACCCAAACCATGGCTTTCTAATCTTTTGTCAGAGCAACCAATCACGTGCACAAATGCTCTTTTTTTTTACACTCTTAGTTTAAAGATTGTCGGTATTGAACCCCAAATTTTTTAGAACGCCGACACAATAATTTGACAGTGTCACAAAGTTATGACAGTTCCATATTATTCTCTGAAACACTTTCATGTTATCTTGAAACACTCTCAGAATATTCAAATACACTTTTCAAATTAATCTGAGAAACTTTCACATAATTCTCATACACTTTCATAACATTTGACACACTTTCAAATTATTCCAAGCCACTTTCATATTATTCCTAGACACCTTCATGTTATTCCGAGACACTCTGACGTCATGCCGAGACACTGTCATGTTATTTCTGAGACACTTCCATATTATTATGACACTTTCAACTTATTCTGAGACACTTTCATATTATACAAATGCTTTCATTTTATTCTGAGACACTTCCATATTATTATGACACTTTCAACTTATCCTGAGACACTTTCATATTATTCTGCAATGCTTTCATTTTATTCTGAGACACTTCCATATTATTATGACACTTTCAACTTATTCTGAGACACTGTCATATTATTCTGAAATGCTTTCATTTTATTCTGAGACACTTTCATATTTGGGCAATGAAACGTCTCAATACTTTCAGAGTGACAGATTTAAAGTGCTCGTCAAAGATTCAGCATTAGTGATCGTTATTTATAATTCTTAGCATATTCTTTGGGCAATATTGATTTACCAATATAATCCTAGCAGCAGTCCTGACAAGGCTCATGTGATCAACTTAACTTTCTAATCGCTGTTGTCGATTACAGACTTGAGATGACGACGAGAGAAGATTAAAGTGAACAGTGGCTCATGAGCTTCTTGCAAGAGACATCTCACTGATGAAGCTACACAACATTTTATCATATCCATTCAAAGGATTAAATAACGAGATTTCCACATTGGATGTGCAATTGGAAAGAATGAGATCATGAAAACCATTCAAGTACTAAATATCCATGGCAACCATGAATATTCATGACAGCAATTATCCTAGAATACTTGACAGAAAGAGTTACCATTCTGTAGGATACTTTAAAGTTATGTGCAAGAAGAGCGTTAGACCGGCTGGGGGATAAACATCTCCGTTGAAAATTCATCTGTCATTTGCGATAGACTACCCGACATTCCAAACATAATAATGTGGTAGATAGAGCAAGAGGTGTTTTCCTAATGTTATTCATTTGTTGACCATCCCAATCAAACAAACCCAGTTCATGACAATGGGCAGAAATAGCGCAATCCCTTGCACCAGGTATACTCGCATCCAAATCCGGCAGAGACTGCCATCTTTCAAAAGAGTACGACCGTTTATTGCAAACGACTGGGAGAGGTCAGGTTTTTATCATTGCAGAGCGCTTCGACATTCTGTTGCTATCTATATAGAGGCAGAAAGACCTTAGCAACCATCTTTTTAAGGTTGGTAACGTTCTCATTTGTACTGGATACACGCGTGTCTCCCCGAATGTATTCGAGTTCTCCCCGCCCTTTTAGTTGAGAATCTTGACGGGTTTCTCGTACGAGTATATCCTAGCTCGTTTGTTCTTGTTGATGTGGTCCAGGCCCAGCCAAGGTGGATGTCCTGTCATGAACAAGTTATAAAAAGCAGAAAAACATTACCTTCAAAACTCAGTATATAATTTAGAAGCAGATGTTTACTGAAAAATGACCCAAGTTTATTCAAAAGATGAAACAAACAGTTTGAAATACATTTAACTATATCAACAACAGACAGCATGTTGGAAAATTACAAATTTTTGCAAAGAGCAACTAATTTATTGGATAAAACAAGATTTTACACTTAGTGACGTCCCAGTTACAAGTAATGCATGCTACCAACTGAGCTAGTCCATCTTGAGTTATTCAGTCATTAGTTTCATGGTGATTCATACATAACCACATATAATTGATATGGTGGGCAGTGCTTTGTACAGGTAAACCAGTGCCTTTGTACAGGTAAACCAGAATAGCTGTAGGAAACATTACCCAATATTGTCGCTTTTTTCTTGGACAAAGACGACATATCGATTCTTAAATGAAGCCTTACATCATCCTTTGAGATACCTTTAAATTAATTCTGAGAGAAAACAACGAGAAAGAGGGAGCGACTCACCAGTTGGAAGCTGAGATTGAAAATCTACCAACTTAACTTGATAACCGTCCTCTGTAACGAAAAAATGAAACGATCGAATAGGTTTAGATGTATGCTGTGAAACGATCGAATAGGTTTAAATGTATGTTGTGAAGAGTAACAATTAACAGCATCATCAGTTGGTGAAAAAACAAACCTTCTTAAATTGAATAATTCCATAATTCTATAAATCATTGAATTGAATAAATCAATAAATTGAATAAACAAATAGAAACATACTTATACATTGTCCTATGAAACAAATTGTACTTTACTACTTTTCTGTCATGAAGGGAGACGTGTTGAGGGATTCTTGCTTCGAAATTTCTTTTGCCGATATTCAACTAATTTGGTTTAATTATTCCTCCACAAATACCTTTCTTACCTTCATTGATATACCTCTGTCTTCCCATGGCAACGATTGCAAACTTCATCTGCAAATCAAAAGAGATGTGGCATTAGAAGAAGGAGAAGAAATAACGATTCTTACAATCCCTCTCAAAAACAGAACAGCAGTAAAATGAGCTTATATACAAAGGCTAAATTACCATTAGACTCTGACACTTTTGAATATTTCCTTGCAAACTTTTATATAAAGACACCTACCTACTCATTTTGAGCCCGAAGCTTTATATAAAAAATATATATATTAATTTTGACATTTTTCAATGAAGTTACCTCCTTACTACAGTAAGAATCTCAGTTCTCTATTCCGAGATATTGGAGACTTGGCCCGGTATGGACAATTCGCAATTGTCACAACATTTTAAGGCCAGTCTATACATAGGATAAGTCTCAGCATTTAAAGAAAAAACTTATTTGATATCTAAAATGGGGGAACACATTTTCATACGTCTCTCGATAAAACTGTTACCCGACATTGACAAAGACACGGCCATATCGTATTGTGCTTAAGGCCTGCTACACCTACGTCCATATCGGCACCTAACATTGAACCTATTGTTGCTGAAAGTGACCATTTAGTTCCCTCATGTGACGAGGAATATGAATCGAGAAGCTAAGTACAGTCCCCAAAATGAAAAAAAAATCTGAAAAAAAACGTCAAACCGGGACGAACAATATTGAAAACCTTTCACAAAAAAATTATAATAATTATAATCATAGAACCTAAATTTAAGGCCAGCTTACTGTCACTGCGAGGTGAAGAAGAAGCATCTGTCCGAATTTTTTTCTGAAAACATTACTGTTTGATTCCTAGTTTCTTTTTTACCTTGGTTTCCTTTGTCTCTTTCCTACTTTGTAAAGCGCTTTGAAACGCTGTATTGAGCGCTATATAAATGTAATTTATTATTATTATTTTTAAAAATACAAAATATCTCTCCCGAGTCAACCTCACAGATCTTCCACTTTTAACACCGACATTAAACTCACCTTTTCCATTTCTTTCTCAGAAATATCAAGCTGCTGCCTGACCTTGTCTTTGACATCAGTGAATGGTTCATCCTGGAAAGATGAACACCAAAAAAAAACAAGTGAGAGGAGGCACAAAAGTTTGAAGTTACAGCAACCCACACTTTGCATTGTAGAATCGGAAACATTTTTGATCAGAGTCAAAATAGTATTACAACAATGACACACTACAATATCGCTTGAAAGATGACCTTAGACGGAATTTTAGCCTTCTGAGTCCAAGAGAAGAAGAACAATTTGAGCACTACTTTTGTTTCTATAGCTATTCTGTTTTATATTCACCTAATGCTACTTTAAAGCTTAACTCCTATCTCTCCTCTTCCCTGTTGGTTTCTTTCTTTCTTCTCTCCCACTAATCCCCTTTCATCTATCTTTTTGTGTTCACCATGTTCATTAACCTGTCTGTATTCTGTGCGTGTTTTTGTCCCTTCTGTTACAATTACTTGTCATTTAGCCTCTGAAGAAGATCCTGCTAGGATCGAAACCTCATGCCAACTTACTTTTACATATTAAAGCTAAACTGGCGGTGACGTAGGCGCATCGTTGTATTCATCAAAAATGGTTTCATACATAGCAATTTATGGAGCCTGGACCGACCAAACCACCAGAAACAGAACAAACCAAAGATGAGTTTCCAAAAGTTTTAGCTACTTAACATTTTCTCCAAACAATTTAAATCAGCAGTGAGAGCAAACAAAGAAATGACTAAACATTTACGAAAAACTAAATTTGAAAGAAGCCCTGGTGGTTTACTCACAATTTTAACTTTAATGTAAAATGGAGTGCCAAAAGTGTTAAACAATTCCTTCTGGAAGTGTGCAACAGGGACAAGAATTTCATCGGCTCCTATGCTTAGCTGGTCCATTGGAACCTCCTGAAGAGACAAACCAAAAAAATATATATATGTTAACAATAAAAGTAGTATTTACAACACAATGAAAACGCATATTTCAACGAACAGAAAGTCAAAAAGAGGGAGAGGCGGGGTGGGGAAATAGTAGTCCCTGTTAGGCAAATTCCTTATCTTAATATCTTGTTACTTGTGTGCTTGAATTTCAATATAAAGCCTTCATACTCTACTCTATGGAATGAGTAATCTATGATGTCTTTATCATGCCATTATGTCCTTCAAAAGCTTGAATTTTCCTTTATTTTTTATTGATCATTTTGTTCACTTTCTCCTTGAAATGTGATACTTTTCTGAGGGATGCTCCTCTTAGCTGTCAAACTAATCTATACATGCAAGGACTCCATCAAATATCAACTTTTAGTAAGATTTTATCATCCTCAGACATGCCTTGTGAACTTATAATATAAATAAATAAATGAATTTACAGTTAAATATACATAATGCCAAAAACCCACCAGGTAGGCTGCAATTAGGCACACATATCGGCTTTTGGTTTGTCTGCATACAACACAATTAAACATTACACTAAATTTGTGGGACGCAAAAATCTTTTAAAAATTTTTTTTGGAAAGTTTCATCACAGTATCTGTCGAGTGATTGTAACCAACTTGATCTTTTATTTAGATGAAATGCATATCAAGCTATGTTTGATTACTATACAAACTGGTTTAAAAAATGATGCAAATTTTACATATGTGCTTTTTAATATGTACTCCCTAGAACAAACAGCTGGAATAGCAGACTAACGAAATTCCCTTGAAGAAAGTGGTTTAGCATTTACCAATGGGGAAGTAAATCCCTTTTCCACACCTACCCTGACCGAATCTCTTTCATCTTTCACTGTGTACTTACCTCTATCCTAAACGTCTTGGTTGTTGAGGTGTTCAACGACTCAATGAAGGCTTCCCCTGGTATTTGTGACAAAATTTTGTTACTTGTGAGATCTAATAATCTGAAATATGAGGGAAAATAGTAAAAAATAGAAAAAAAGATTTACACAGATGAAAACAAAACTGGTAACATTGACAAAGGATCTTGGAGCAATATTCACATTTCTTGTTCTTCTTGTTTCATACATTAAGCTGGGACAAGGTTCTAAAGCTGTAGTTGCATATCATGCTTACCGCTCTTGTACTAACAGAATAAGCAGTGTGAATATCCTTTCTATAGTTAATAAAGTTTAGGAACTGTTCATACTGTCAGAATGAGTGCTTTGAAGCATGATATAAAAGTACAGTACAGAGTGTTACTAGCAATAGGAAACTACCAACTCACTGGTTTCACACCCAGTTGGGACAATTTTTTCTACACTGTACTGCCATGATCCGCTGAAGCGGATCATGACGGTACAGTACTTTGATTATTCATTCAGCCTAGCTGCAGGGGATTTTTCAGCTGTTTCTACTGCAGCTTGTCATCTTGAAACTGTGTCTAAATGACATTTAATGAAGCTCAGATACAAATACAGCTGGCATGTTTTGCAGTTATCAAATGATGCTACTCGCTAGAATTGTTTGATGGGAATAAAAGCCTCCATTTTGTTACCTAAGCTTGCCACTGCCTCGGTCTGAGAGTTGCAGGCTTCTGGCAGCTGCATCTAACAGTTGTTGGACAGTATCTGTTCTATTCGGGTATAAAACCAGATCCTGAAAGACAAAATAAAAACAGCCATTGTCAACTCCTGCTGAAAAATTTGTAAAAAGAGAAGCAAATATCTGCTTCACAAGACTCTTTAGCTTAACAAATCTAGGGTATCTCCTAATCAAATTTACTTTCAGCAGTATACTGAAGATCTTTAGTGTCATGTAACGTAAAGACAACATCCATGTTACTTTCCTTTCCACAAACTGTTACAACCAGTGGTAGGCTATGACCCTATACAGCATATTGGCATTAACAACATTCACATTGAAAACTATTAACAACATTTGCTGACGGACAATACCCAAGTTTCTCTGCTTAGATCTGAAACCGTGCACCTAGCAGGTACATTTGTGAATCAGTTTTACACAGTAAGTACTCTCTCCTGACAAATCCCTTACAAATATTTCTATTTCCCCTCATTTAAAGAACAAGAAAGACATATGCAGGTTGTCTCTATCGATGCAATAAGAGAAGAACAACACTTAGTATTACAACAACAACAACAGGAGCATGATGGAAGAACCTTAAACACATATGAACCTGTATCTGACTTTCAGATGGAATCAAGAAAAATTCATATATTTAATCAAATAAGAAAAGTGGCTTAATCAAATAAGAAAAGTGGCTGGGCTAGGTTGTGCTAACTTTTTTTTGGTAAAAGCAAGAAAAGAGCTAGACATAGCCTAAACATCCAATTCAATGGTAAATGTACTTACTTCTTCCTTTAACTTGCTGTTGACCCAAACACACTTGAACTGTTTCTTAATCTCCAGTTCGTCTATCTTGATATTTAGCTGTAACAAACAAAGAAGTTAGGACAAGGTATAAGAGAAAGTACAAGGTCTTTAAGAGATGCACAATGTGAAATATAAATAATCAGATGGCTGTGTATCATAGAAGCTCACAAAGTTTATTTATACGACTAAAACAACACCAAATCAAATGTAAATCCTCCAAGATATTCAGGACTAATTATGGGAGGCCGATGATGTAAGGAAGAGGCACCAATTCTTGATTTAGTATCCCAGGTTTGGTCTGCAGAATTATATAACTAGAATTCTAAACCATCAGAAGGTGACGTCAGGTGTCAAAACTATGCTGTTCTTTTCTTTACAAATTTGAGGCAAACACACAATGGGGTCATCCAAGCTACGGGTCCCATTTACCTTCTGATAGTACAGCTTCTTGAGTTGCCTCGGTCTGGCTGGTGACAAGAGCTCCCTCAATGTTCCTTCAAATGTACATCTCAGTGGATTGCCAGGTGAATCCTTGTGCCTGGAAGATTTTACAACGAGGAGGAAGAGGAGTAGAAGTCAAAGATTGATGAACGTAAATCATCCTATGAAAACAGACTTGACTATTTTACAGGTCTTCAAAGAGGAAGGATTTAAGGGTTTAAGGTTATAAGGATTTGCTATAAAGGAAGGATTTTTGGTCTTTAACAATTATGTAAAAACAAGGAGACAATTGCTACTCATCCTTTACAGCTAACAGGAAGGATTTAAGGATTTGCTAAAAGGAAGGATTTTAGTCTTTAACAATTATGTAGAAACGAGACAATTGCTGCTTATTCTTTACAGCTAACAGACAGATGCATAGGCACAACAAGAAAATTCCAAATGTGTTCAATTTGTTTGTGTTCTAATTCTATGGTATCTATGTTCTGAAGGAGAAACAGAAGGGGGATGGGGAGGACCCTTAGGAGTTGACTAAGTAAAAAAGACTTGGGAGGGGGATATGGCAGATGATATGAGAGATACTGGACAGGATATAGTAAATATATGGGAGGGGATATGGGAGGGAAAAGAGATGGCACTGGGCAGGAATTGGAAGGGGAGTGAGGTGTGTAAGAGGGGAGGGGCAAAAATGGGGAGTTCATCTATTGACCAACAATGGAAGAAGCAGAACAATTGAGAAGGGACAGTGCAGTCCAAGATGCAAATGAGCAATTCATGGATCCAACCTCCATCTTCACAGCTTGGTATATTTTTACCCTTTTCTTTTGGGGGGGGGGGAGAGGGGGCTGTCATTTACAGTGCTTAAATTTATTTATCTATTTGAAATAGTAGCTTATGCAGTATTCAGCGAAGTCACACTGGACATACACAACAAATTATCTTGTAATGCACCAAAGGTTGGTTTACATCGTCACAAGTACTTCATTTCAGACAAATGTTTTGCCTAAACCTGACCAAGCAGAAAGCTACAGGCACTGCATTAGACTTTTAGTGTAACTTTCCAAGACTCAAATACCCATTTCAGTTATTTTCACAGCAAATATTTAAAACCGTCCTATTTACTATACATTTGCAATCATCTCTCTATCTATCTCATCTATACGTCTCTAAAATCAGTGATAAAAAATGAACATTTTTACCACTTACCCCTGACTCCTGAAGAACTGTAGTAACATTGGATCAGTATTCAAGTGTTGCGCTACAGCTTTGGACACCTAAAATTAAAATAAAAACATTCATAAGAATAAATTCATACACAGCACAAAGCGAGGACACTTGGCTCAAATTTGTACATGACAGCACTTCATAAAAGAGTCTGCAGCAGATTTGAAAGATACCTTTAACAGTTATTCACGAACACATTTTTCTGGAATTATATATTCTTGCAAAGACTAGAAACTTTTGTCTTCTTTCTCCTTTTTCAACCAATACCTTGTTTTACCAGTACCAGTTTCCTTCAACGTATGTGGCACCACTGGTGGGCTACAGACTCGAAAAGGGGAGAAAGATTAATCCATTCACAAACCTGATTGTAGAACATTTTCTGTGACAGTACCAACGTGAAGCCAGGATCGCCGGGAATGTTCTTATCGCAGAAAGTAACATCTACACGGTAGAACAGATTTCGGAAGTAGTCTTTGACAGTAGGCAATTCAAACTGGTCAAATTCAAGGTCATCTCTGCAAAAAAGAAAGGTTCAGTTTTTAAATAAACAATTACAGATTTAGTTTTGAAATATTACTGAGGGTTACTTTGGAGGGATAAAAGCGGCCGTTAAAATGATTAATTCTGTTACACGTTACCCATACGATGCCGTGTTTGTCATAGTAAACTCATCGCGATGACATTGACAACTTCTCTGGAAGTCATCGTTGAACTGTACACTGGACAGAGGGATTTAAACTAATAGTCAATTTCCAACTTTCAAAGAAACCTGACTGCGGTAATAATAATATTATTAAACGTAAATAAAAAAACTGACCCAATCATGCTTCTAAACTTTGGGATAAGAATGACAAAAAGAAAACTGTGCTGTGTGCACCTATTCCTCACCGAACTGTCACAAACCAGGTAATGAATCAACAACATGATCGAAACAGTTAAAAGCGTAGGTATGAAAATAAGCTTGTTATCTCTGAGTGCATAACACCAGGAGATTTTGCCAATAAAGGTTCATTGGGATTGTAAAATTTCACGATTCAAAAGACATGAGTTGTTGATTCAGGTTTATGGAAGAGTGGCCTACCGAGATTAAACAAGGTCATAGGTATTGCTCCAAAGTATGCTAGAAAATAATAATAATAAAGAAAATTGTCATCTAGTATCAAACATCCACCAGTATTTTGCCGTCACCCTCCAGCCATTCCCAATGCCTGACGCACCTCTTTGTAACACACCTCAATGTCTGACAATGATTCAAATATGGAAAAAATATTTATCAAATTTTTAAGAAAAATTGCAGGTAGACCTATGTACTTTACCTCTGGAATACAATAATATCGCCATCCATAAGCTCCTCCAGACCCTTATCTAGCTGCATGGAGAGATCCTCAATACGTTCTGTTAGATTTGGTTTCACCTCCTGAAAGAAGAAAATGTACTCAACAATGTATTTCATATCTTCAACTTTCTTTAGAGTTGTGTCAACAGAAATCTTTCTAAGTCATCCTGAAGAAAGCTCTACTCTGCCGCAGCATTGCTGGGATGATACTCGAGATGTTCCAAGCAGTCAAGAAGTGGTATACAAATACAACCTGGGCTGAAAGCAGTATTTTCAAACGGTCTAAAAATGAAGCCCATTTTCATGCTCGTATGGCACAAAGAAAACGAATGAATGGTGTATAAAGTATACCCTGGACTCCATGGAGATTCTTATATTTTGAAGCATGCAATACTATTGATATGCATTCAGGTAGGATCAAGGTAAATGTCTTTAAACTGTTGCTTTAAATCTCCTGAGCTAAACATTAATACCTTGGATGTGTGAACATCTATGAGACACTTAAATACTAACATTTCATAACATAACACACTGTGTTCATGTATCTGCAGCAGGCCAGGAAATCTCCCTCTACAGCTATATATAATGCATTGGGTTGTTACTATGCAGCCTACTGATCATGCCATGTAAGAGTTACAAGTAACTGAATACTAACCCGCAATGAAGCCTTTGTGGGTTCAACCACACATGGCTACTGCTATATTCACACATCAGTGGATATAAACCCCTCCATCCAAAAACCAGAATATGTGGTTCAACGACTAGAGAGTTACTTTAGACCCTTAATCCAACATAAACAAAAATCCTGCATCCCTAAAATATAATGTTATACTTTGTTTAATAAATTTTCAAAAATTTTAAAGTTTGTGCCTAAATCTTTCACACAGCAACCAGCTATATTTCATGCAGGGCCCTTGGCCCTTATCAAGTGCAGCATGTTCTTACCTCATAAAGGGCAAGTGTCACTTTATCTGAAAACCCAGCCTTCTTCCTCATAGTTGGTAGTAATTCCTCTGTTGAATTTAACAGGGGGGAAAAATCATTCAATTCAGACACAAGAAATTTCACATTAATATTTTCTTATCTGTACAAAAATAAATCCTGAGTTTTCAAACTAACATACAGTAGTATATATATATATAAATATATATATATATATCCCCAAAATAAAATAGGTTAAGGAAGAAAGTCAAAACTTACTCAAAATCCTTTTTTAATTGTAGCAACTATTTCATTACTAAAATTAACGATCATCTTTAAGATAATTGTTTTGACAAAAGAGTGAAAGTAAAAAAAGTTTTATACCAAGATCAGCTGGTTTTTTTTCCTTTTATCAGTAATTTTTTTTTTTTTTGCAAAACAACTTCTGAAATTCATGTTATTATTTGAACTATCAATTTGAGAGCATACTTAATATGAAAACCATTTCAAGTAAAGAAATAATGAGTCAGTTGCATATGTTCTTATTTGTAAAGAGCTATAGGGCACATCTTGACTGATCAGAGCGCTATGTAAATTTGGTGTTATTGTAATTGAATTAACATCTGCACTGCTACATAAATATTCACAACCATGCTAGGAGTGACGAGTTTTATCGATGACAGCATAATTGTCAGTGTTGATCGAATCGCCACTTACTGACGGTTAGCAGTCTGTATCATACTGTAATTACAGAACTGGTGCCCTCGAAAAAAGACAACTGTCAGCGACATTTGTGATTTTGTATTTGTAGAACGAGACAAATGGGAAACATCGGGGGAAATCCCAACTTCTGTGAAATGACCAACGGTGATTTTGAAAGATAAGAGGTTCATCTTTGTAGGAATATGCTTACGTATTTTAGTTCTGATGGGAAGGTAAACGTGACCGACGTAGGCAATCTGTTTAATGGCGGGATCGTAATATTTGAGGAAAAGTAGCACATCAGCTGAGAAGAGAAATATGCAAAACTTGCGATAAAATGAAAGTGAAAAAAATGACAATAAATTTAAAGCATTCCTTTTCTTATTATCCAAGTACTGGGGGAATTGGGAATGGAATTGAAATTTCTTTGCTTTTCACATTTTCACAAGTTTTTCGATGTAAAAAGATCAGATTTCATGGTTCTCATTAAACAAGTGAAATTCCAGACCTTTTCAGCACCAAAACACATTACCCATTAACTTTATCTCGCACTTCTTAGAAACCTTGCTCCGATAAGTCATATCATGTAAGAAGTGTTACAAAGACGATTTTTCCCTACTTTTTCCAGATTTAAACTGAAATATTCAAGGACATTCAATACCTAGAAAAGAGGTTTTCATGTTTCCTACTATTTCCAACATTTTCCCATTTTTTTAAGATTGAGTGGGAACCATAATATTAACAATCTTTTACGATATTTTGACCCCTTCCAGTACCGTCACAGTAGTACAGTCGCAGGACTATACTGTCACAGCACTGTACTGTCACATAACGATCCACTGTCACTGGACCACACACAAAGAGTAAACATGACACTTACTTTCCTTGTCGAAGGCTTTCAGAGGATTGTTGGGGCTCTCAGCCTCTTGGGTCTCCAAGAATATTTTCCAAACATTCTCACCATCAGCGACCTCCAATATCTATCAAAATGGCAAAATGGGGGAGAAATGTCCAATGATAACTTAAAACAATAACAATTACAAGAGACATGGTAATTAATCGGTTGGAGGAATTCACAATTACTCTGCATAGAATGAAACAACTATTTGTTTGCTCGTCATTATTTTTAAGAATGAAAAAACAAGACAGATTTTCACTTTCTCACTTTGCCCAGTGAGGTATAGCACAAAAGTGTATGGGGTCTGGGGATTTCTAGATTATGGGCATTTTGCCCCCCCCCTTTTTTTGTTCTTTGGTCTTTCAAAGGACTTAGCTTTAAAATAAGAAAGAAGTACTGTCAAAAAAAAACTTTCATGAGAGCCTTCAAGGCAAACTTGAGAGTTGACAGGATTCACAGAGGGAGAGAAGGAGACGTACCGTTTTATTCGGGTCCTCCAATTCTATCGCCGTGGGTCTACACGTCTGGTTGGTCCTCTGTGAGAACGGCCAGATTCGGATTTGATCCACTCTACAGCCGATGGCTTGTGCTAACATCTCCATCACCTCTGCGTACCTTGCCTTCTTCAGAACACGGAAGTCCCTGCGAAAAACGAAACAAACCATTCCATAAAATGCAACGACGGTGACGTAAATGTTTCGAGACCTCGTTTGTGATCGAGCTATGCCAACTCTGCCGTTTCAAAGGGTTGAAAGACGAGCGTATTTTTCTTCTTTTTTATCTTATTCTTTTTTTTGTGGTACAAGAATTTCTCGTATTGGAAATTGCCGGTGGTGACACGATTGTAACAAAGCTAACTCCACACTTTGTACTAAACAGTTGTAACGATGAGGCGAAAAGTGGTATCACTGAGTGACTAGCTTTGGATCTTATGCCACAGAATGACTGCGTAAATTCATCTTTCAACTTGACAAACATTGTGTCAGCAACAAGTAGTATAAGACTCACTTGACATGGGCTCTGTCTCCATCGTAGAGGTCGTTGCCTTGGTAACCATAAAAGTCATCTTCTGTGATGACCTGTATGGTCATGTATAGATGTGCTTCGTTTCTCTCCTTTCTTCTTTGGGCTTCTAGTCGTCTGCGGTTGAAAGAAGAAAGAAAATCAATTGGTTGTTAGAAGAAAGAATCTTACAATGTTGATGAATCTCACACAGAAGATCAAATATGAGGGGGAGGGGAGTTAAAATAAAGTTAAATGAGGGGGAGGAGGGTTAGGTGTCGGGGAAGAACATGGTTACTAGCTAAACATTTAATATCACTTCCATCCATAGTTTGAATCCTCTACACTGCAGTGTCTCTGTCACCAGTATAAAGCACCCAGGGTTGTTCCTCACAAACAGAGATAAACAAACATTCCTGCTAACAGTGTCACAAACGCTACTGCATATTGAGATACTGTCACAACTAAACCCTCCGTTCATCTAACCCAGGGCTTCCCTAACTGGGGTGCATGAACCTCCAGGGGGTGCATGAGTCCATCCCAGGGGGTTCGTGAGACGTTTCTGAAAGTCAAAACTAGAGTACTTTTTGTTAAACTAAAATCTGATATATCATATAATTTAGTAATGTACAAAAGTCATATCTATAATCTAACTCTTTTCGCGTTCCATAGGCATATGTTGTCATAGTAGTAAAGTACTGTGCATGTGATAAATAACTGAATTATGAAACAGACACAGGCCGCATGACTTTGGTGAAGTTGGTGTACACATGACAGTACAATAATACACTATGAACTTGATCTTTTACATACAAAGCATTGTTATGCGTATTATAGTATAATAATGACTCAGATCGTGTTTCGAAAAGATGGGGGTTCGTGGACAACTCTGACATCCACAGGGGGTTCGTGGGGGCATAAAGTTAGGGAAACCCTGATCTAACCCCTCCCTGCATTTTAATGTCCCCGCCCAACTTGATTGACAATGATCGCTAAATGAAACCTCGACGAGGTTTATTGAAACTTACTTCTCCTCCATTAGGGTCTTCTTCAATGTCTCTGGTATATCATTCTCACTGACCGCCTGGAGGATATCATCTAAAGGGAAGGAAAAGAGATACAAATAAATATACCACAGAGACCATTGGAGGATATCATCTAAAGGGACGGACAGGAGATACAAATAAATATACGACAGAGACCAGATGACTAAAAATACGAAAACAGTATATCAGAGAATATATAAAAGTAAGAAGTGGTCTTGTAACTTCATAAAATATACAAATCAACAAGTATGGGCTGGAAAAGTGAGAAATGCTTGATCAGAAAGTATGATTTATCGGTGGAGACCGTACGATTAAAAACAGGATTTTGGTGGGCCAGCATCAGTGGAGTAGGAATGGTATCATGAAGGGAGGTGTGGGGGGGGTATGGAAGAGTAAATGAGTGAGAGGGCGTAATCAGAAAGTATGATTGGTTAGTTAGGGTGGGACAGTACGATTGGTTGGGTGGGACAGTACGATTGGAAGGGTGGGACAGTATGATTAAAAACAG
>JXUT01143778.1:0-12329 GCA_000934455.1 Apostichopus parvimensis
TATCTTTGATTGTGATGTATAATCTTCAGAGAGATTTGTTTCTTCAATTCACTTTGACTTGCAAATTGCCCTCTATTGACAGGATATTTAGTACATTACTAATCTCTAATAGTTGCTGCACAGTCGTATCATGTAAAATGAACTGCTGATGTCACCTGTCATGTGACACACACTTTAGATTTATGGTTTTGTTTGGTTCGATAATAATCCCGGGCAAGAAACAGGCAGAAATTGTTACGGTTATTAACCGTCGAAGCAAAATTAGGGACCAAACCACTCCCATCATGGTATTGAATTAATTCCTAATCTGGATTTACAGAAGGTACATTCAATAGCTACTGTACATTGTCTCACTGTGGAAGTATTACACTGGTAGAGAGCAAGTGCAAGCAAATGGTTCCCCCTGCCCTCCCCCCCCCCCCCCCCCCCCGCCTGCCTTGTTTAGTTGGTCAGATGTGTGAGAAACTTGTCAAGTGGGAGAAGAGATACCAATGAATAATGTATTTTTTTGGTTTTTGTCATTCATAGAGGAAAGATGTTTGAAGTGACAATACTGAAATTCCAATTTTTAAATTCTCTAAAGTGAGAAAATAAGGAAAAGAAAGTAATTCAATAATATGTTTCAAATCGATGTCTAAGTTAACAGCTCATGTAACCTTGTTTATTTCAACTGAAGCACTAAAGGAAACTTATTCCAAGTCCAACAGAAACAGAACAATTAAGCTGTTGTATCTTGTTCGAAGCAAATAGAAATGCGAAGATAATAGAGGTTTCAAAAGGCAGGCAAACAAAGGAAAAGTCTGAATGAATTATGACCTCTGAGAAAAAACAGATCTGTAACTAAGGGAACACTGATTGTTCCTTGTACCGTAACCACACTTCATGTGAAAACATGATGCACTCGTAGTAAAAGTTAAAAATTAGTGATTTTAATATTTATTAATTGATCAACAAATTCTTTATGGTATTTGTGGTAATAAGGACTTCTGTTCATTGACAGACAAATATATTGATTATTGGAACCAAAGTATTGATAGCCTTTAGCAGCTGGGCCGAGTTTGCTTTAATAGCTATGCACTGTCATATTTACATGCAAACAGACACACACAAGAACAGCAAGTTTGTTTTTGTGGTACATGATCATCACAGCAAATGGTTGAAAAACTGCTTTGAAATTTATAAAAGCTGTTTACGGTTCAAACCAGATGTCAATACTTATAGCCTTGCGGGATAACATTTTGAAAGCATATATGCAGTACCTTACAAGTCCAGGCTAACTATGACGTCATGGAGCCACAAACGTTTGCATGGTATAGCTCGATGCGGCTTTAATAGTGTCAAAGCAATGAAAACTAAAACATACGTGTCCTACCTCTGTCATGTTTGAGGAACTAAAGTTTGGTTATTTGCAGTATTTTCAAAAGTATTCCACGTTTTTCCCTTCTGTAATCTTTCAGGTATAGCAACGACTCTGTTACATCACTGTCACCGAGCACTCTCATCTAGAAGACCTTCTTCCGACAGATAAAGAGTAAAGATTAGTCGTGAGAGAGTTTTAACATTCGTAACGTCAAGTTCTACATCGAAGGCATCATGGGAAGGAAGAAAATTCAGATATCTCGAATCAACGATGAACGCAACAGACAGGTGAGAGAGATATTCATATATATTGTTGGGTCTCTAAGGATGCAAATGCTCTGTGAAGACGTAGTTGGTTTACTTCTCGATAGTAAGAAATATATTATAGGTAAGGGAGATAGGAAAGCGCATCAATTATGATGCTTGGACGCAGGTTAACTATTGTCACTTGTGAATGCCAATTTAAGTAAATGGTGGGGTTATCCAAAAACTGCACTTATGTCAGGTAAGAGTTGCCCCCCCATCCCCTCCCCTCATCGATTAGTAACATTGTTGCTGATCCATCGAGTTGGAAATATCAAGCAGCTCTAGTTAACAAACCTTGCTGAGTTTTGAAACTCAAGCTAACATACTCGTAATGCGAAGTAGTACAAAGTAACTTCGTTACTCATATTTCTATAACCCCTGTACTGTGCTTGACCTATCAACTGTGCCTATATATTCTATTACGGAGGCTTGTGATGCACTCCCCAAGTCTCTTAGTATGCTTCAGTGTCAGTATCCGTTTCTGTTCAGTCGGCGTTGACTTCCGAGATCGGGTCTAAACGGTAGGAGCCGAGAGAGGCAGGGATATGTTTTTCATTTAATTGTCCCGCTAGACGTCATTGACTGTGCTATGGAATGTACATGTTCAACCCTCCAGAGCCTGTAAAGAAAAAAAAAATTGTTTTATGATCGTTGACGTAGATACATAGCAGCAGAATAATGGATCTTCATCTGGGGGTCGTTTCCCGGACAAGATGACAGGCTCCCGAAGCTGTAAGCAGTGAAGAAAGTTAAAGAAACCCCCTGTGTATATTTCTGCATTTTTCAGATGTATAGTATGGACTCAGGTTCAGGTGGCAATGTTAAAATTCATTATGGTATTGACATGTATACATACTGTACTCGGTGAGCTACGACAAGTTTGGCTTCTTCTTGGCAGAACGTGCATATTACAAGTCCAAAGATACTATGACATAGCAAAAAGGTTGATCCAGAAAACTACACATTTTCGCCACTGAACATTGTAGGATGTAATGGAACCCGAGAGGGGATGCTGAAAGAGGGATGGTGGGGATGGTGGAGGAGGAGGGTATGAGATGGGGTTGTAAAAAAAAATGGTCTTAGGTACCATTATTTGAACAGGGGAGCTGCACGGCTATATTGATCTTTGTTTTTACGTGGTGCCACATTTTTCACACCAGTCTATTATGTCTTGAATTACTATATTAAAGTCAGACAGAATTCACCCCCGAGATCAATATTCAAGATGTGATACCTTTTCCAGGTAATTAGATCGATATGAATATTCATATGTGGCTGTAAAGTTGTGGAATGTCTTTTAAAATAGGAAGAAGATCGATTTACTTACTCCAGTGATCTTACTGTACATATCCAAGTTATCCACAGCTTTATAAAATAAGATGTGTCTCCTTTATGTAAGAGTCAAGAGTCAAGCATGCAAAAGCACCTTTAATAGATCTATCTAAATCATCCTCATTTCTTCTGGCCAGTTGAATTTGGGTTTGGGTGCTTTGGAAAAGACCTGTTTATTTGAGTTAATTACTTTGGTTGTGGTATCTGGTGTGGTTCTGCTTGGCAGACACCACATGTATCCCCCCTCAGATTACATGAATAATATCAAAGTTACGGAAAGTGAAAGTTTCAAAAAAATGATGATTCATAAGCCTTCAAGGTTTTCCTGAGTTTCGCTCCGGTTTATGGTTTGTAGCATAGATAGCTGATCAAAATGTTGACTTCAATTTCCTCAGTTAATTGTTTCAATTTTAAATTTAAACTGTCTTTCCCACGAATGCATGTGTGAGTTCGTTGAGCTGAAGTTCATACAGATATCTGGTATGTGCTGAGTACAGATATCATGTATGTACAAACATATAGCAATAACATATTTTAATGAACACTTGACTAGAGAGACAGATGTATACTGATCCATACACACACTCATGCAAGCAAAGCATCATCAGTCTGTATAATTCGGAAACGATTATGAAACACCGCATTATAGTCCCAGTCTTAGGACAGGAAAACTCGTAAATCTTATCTAAAATAAGTATGCTCGGATCAAGTATTAACCTTACCGTTAACAGATTCAATGTACTAATGCTGTTTCTGATCAACCATGTCTTCCTCATTCCCAGGTCACATTCACAAAGAGGAAATTTGGATTGATGAAGAAGGCCTACGAACTCAGCGTTCTCTGCGACTGCGAGATAGCTTTGATCATCTTCAATAGCAGTAACAAGCTATTTCAGTATGCCAGCACAGATATGGACAAGGTGCTCCTAAAGTACACAGAATACAATGAACCACACGAGAGCAGGACCAACGCAGACATCATCAATGTAAGTACCCAGCCCGTCTTATGTAACGATGCCCCGAAAGACGATCGGTAGCAATTTAAGAGCCGAAACGATCTGATCGGGAGTTTTCTTTGTCTCGCTCGGCGAGGACGAGAAAACTTGAACTGTATCGATATATTTGAAAAGAGAAGGAAAAAAACCAAACCATAATTATAACACTCATGTGAAAACAATTCATGATAGGTTCTTGGTTCAAAGTCAGAACAAGTGCCTTCTCCAACCCCTATGTATTCACACGAATGCAGCTAAGACGATGGTGAGTTGGAATGGGGTAAGTGGTCGTGGTTGCTGGGGGGAGGTTTTTTGTCAGTTGGAAAACAAGAGGTAGGAATTTGGAGTCGAGTAGAACCAGGATCTGGAAGGATCCTTGTCTTGTCGTTTACTGGAACGGTATATTTCTCAGTAGCACACTGTGCTTGATTTTTCTCCCTCTGACAGAGCTTGCGAATCTCAGGCCAGATTTGATTGTAATGAAGGAATGTCATACATCACAGCGCGTTCCCAGTGAAGGTCGTTTCTAATTGGATGATGTCAGATTTCAGCTGTCAAATAAACCCCTGCTTAGTTTACCTTACTCACTATGCTTTGTGTCATCCCTTGGGTACGACCTTTGACACACGGGGTGGAAGATTCAAGTAGATCTAGTTCGATGATGATGACGACGAAGATGATGATGGCTCTTTCATTTTGGATGCTGCACTTTTTTTTTTCTTTTTTCTTTTTAAGAGTCACTGCTGTTCAAGTTTCCTAGCTGTTGATGTTTAAATTGTGTCACAGAGTGATAGTTCCCTGTTGTCCTCTAGGACTATGAAAGTTGATATTTAGTCTAGGAAATGTAGAAATCTCTAAACAAGTAGGTCTTCTTCATCTGGCCTCCCCTGATGTTTGTCAGAGTTGCTAATTTCTTTTGAAGGGAGCATCTACTTGCAAATCAAATAGCAATATATATCACAGACTGCTCCCTGGATTCTTCTTCTCAATAATAGATGCTTGGAGTGATTTAGATTGATGTAGAAATGTGATCTTGAGTTGAACTCCTACATCTGTGGTTTCTAGACTAGATGTTGCTCAGCCGTTCCTTGAAAGTTTTTTTTTGTAATGTATGAAATTTTCAGATTTGATGGCCGGCCACTATTTGTGAGGTTTTAGGGGACTTACATAGTTGAGTGGACGATACCATCCATACTCGTTAATCATTCAGTAATGCAAAATGTTTGTTGGGTAGACAAAAATAACACTTTAATGGCTGTCCAAGTTGATCTATTGCCGCAATTTTACTGAAGAAAACTCTTGTCCACATTCATTGCAAAATAATGACCAAATTCAGTCAAGCTACTTTGAGACTGTTCTGTGTGGCCCTGATCAAAATGTCTCAACAGACCCCCAGTGTCTGGTCAGAAACTTTAACGAACCACTACAAATAAATCGAGGCAAAATGGCGTGTTGATTGGAGGGCCTGTAAAGATTGCATGATTCGCTTTTGAATCTTCCTTGCACTGCCAGTGCACCTTTTACTGCACTCTCACTGAACTGCCACTACACCGTTACCACACCAACAACGTCAGTGAGAAATCAAGTTTTCCTTTGTTTAGGTCATAGTTTATACATTCTGAAATGTTGTCTACCTTGTAAGAAAAGAAAACCGAATACGTCAGAGTTGAAACTGTTTGACAATATTATCAGCGGGTGATTTAGATTGTTTACCTGGAAACTCTAGTCCCGTGCTCTGTTACTCCATAATTCACCAATCGATACGCCCTTGAATCCTGACACCACTGAAATTATCATCTCCGGGGTTGTCCCCGAGATTTTGTAACATAACAAATGTCTCTGTTTTGTTGATTGAATAATATTGCTGAGAGGGTACATTGCAGAGAAATGTGTCCAATATTATCATTTTGTTAAACCTCTCAAGTCCTTCAAATTATATTTGTGAAGAGAACAGTCCTCTAAAACTTGGAGAAATTTTGTAATCAGCAGATTGAGGCAGGATTCCTCTTTCTCATTCTTAACTTAATTTTGCCTCGACTCGTTCCTCTTCCATAAATGAGCTGTCCTGATTTATTATGCGTGCAGAAAATGACCTCGTTCATATTAACCCCCCCCCCCCTCATCTTCCCAACTCCAAGAACGTAACTTGCACTTTATGATGTAAAAGGTCACCAGTATAGCACATAAAATGTGCTAGAAAGCAAGATAATGGTCACCCATGCTCAAACTTCAACTTGTAAACATGTTACTGCTAATCTCAAAGTAGTTATCCCTACCTGAGACCTTGAATTGTCCATTTTACTGCTAATCTCAAAGTAGTTATCCCTACCTAAGACATTCAATTGTCCATTTTACTGCTAATCTCAAAGTAGTTATCACTGACAGAGACATTGAATTGTCCATTATACTGCTAATCTCAAAGTAGTTATCCCTACCTGAGACATTGAATTGTCCATTTTACTGCTAATCTCAAAGTAGTTATCACTGACAGAGACATTCAATTGTCCATTTTTAATAATCTTCAACGTCTGGGAATAATTTGGAGGATTATATGAAACTATGGATAGCTTGGCAAATGTACTGTTAGCTAAATGCATATCAAAATGGAAAGTTACAGATTTTGTTGCCAAACTTCATTTATCATATTTTCCTGAAGACAATCAGTAAAAAATGACAATGTTTACCCTGTTTTACAATATATAATAGGTAATTGAAGCTTGAAAATGTTTCTTAAAATGACTTCATCTTGATTATTCTAAACCACAAATTAGACATGTGAGGTTTGCCCTATGGACAACAACATACAGTAGTCTTGTCTTTCTTCTGTGTATTTCTGCTTATCGCTATCATTTTTTCTATTCTCTGCCGTCTTGTGTGATCCCAAGTTTTTATCAACAATCTCCCCGAAATGAATCGTATACCAACTGGTTTTATCCCTCTGGTATATTTGTGACTATCAAATTTTAAACGCTTGAGCCACAAGGTTTAGCTGGTACTACGCACAATAAGGAAGAGTTATACATCAGCATACTTACCTCTAACCAAGTCACGTATTACACTTTTCTGACCCGGCTTATCGAGACCATGGCCTTGCAACCGCTGGAATGAGGGTTCACGTGCGTTCACCCGGTTTATGAAGTGCCCCGTTAGTGTCGCAACGTAGTTTCTTTACCTGCCACCTTTTCCATATTTTTCACTTGGCTGACACATCGTAGAAAGCTATCTTTTCAACACGTTCCGATGAATGATTTCATTGGCCTTGCAGTTTGATACGAAAGGAATTGTGTAATCCTTGTCCTGTTTTTTTTTTCTCTCTGCAAAGCCAGTTGCGAAGATAATTATGTAAATATCTGTTGTCTTTACCGGTTGGCTTTTGTAGTAAATATTGCAAATGGAAGATCTGTTGTTGTATGGGGGGGGGGGCATGGATGCCATGGTTTCAATTAATTTGCAAATTTTGCAGTCTGTATTAAATTTTGAGGAGATATTTTGTATCACTAGGAAGAAAATATTTTGTTTTTTTGTTGCAAAGGTTGCTATTTTTATTTTTAACTTTGCAAGTGAAAATATTTACACACAGTGCCCAAAGTCACAAAGGGTGGTGCTTAAAGATTGCAGGTTTTCTCTCCACTTTACAGTGCCTCTTTGTCCATCTCCTTATCCCCACAAAGCTGTGCTTCCCCCCCCCCCACGCCACCCCTCCCCATCACCTCCTATCTTCTCTGCTAAAATTTGTCAGGTTATGATTACTTCTGATTGAATGTGTACTGCTTTTGCATTTTGTAGACTATTTTCATGCAAACAGGTTGTTGAATATTTAGTATCGCTTCACTTTTATTCCGACCTTTAAACCCTACTAACTCTCAACTTTACATCGGAACAATGTTGACCGAAGACAAGCCATGAAAAGTTGGAAACTTCACATCACAAACACCGGGATCATGAAAACCTCGCGGTTTGGTATAAAATGAGACCAAAAGATCGGTTGATTGTCCCATATACTAGAGGTGCATGTAAATCTTGCTGCCACCCCGGCGTGACAAGAGTCAGAAGAAAAAAAATATAAGATGGAGACAAAAGAGAGAATAGTTTTGATTTCCTTCTTGGCGGGGCAGATCTCAATGAGCTCATTACTTTAGAGGGTGGCTGGATAATAATTCATGCTGTGTTCTCCTCCTATGTTAGTTCAAGGTGAAGGTGGTGTGAAAACAGTAAAGGTAGATAGATTCATTGCCCTGCCTGGCTTGGCCTGAATCTGTTATTTGAAAAGTGATTTGAGGCCTGTTCTCTTAGACTAAGAAAATGAGACACTCTTAATTCATGTTGAATAGTAGAAGGGTATGTATATATATATAAACATGCAATCATTGTCAGTACTACTCACCAAAATGAAGAATTTGTCACAAAAATGTCACCTCTACCGCTACATGGAAAGTTCGAGTTTTTTTTTTTTGGGGGCCGTTGAGCGGTCTTTCTTGCTGAAAAATTTGTCGGATGTTTGGAAACCCAAAATTAAAACTTTGTTCCTCCACTTTTTCAAGCGAGAAAGTGCTCGGTCTGTGGTGTAGATGAAATGTGGGAGATAAGATACGTTACTTAGTCGGTTGAAATACATTCATTGCTATGTAGTTCAGCTCATAGATCATGGGTGGCGCATCCAATGGGTTTGTTAATGTTTTCATACAACAGGTGATGAACTTGGTTCAAACTGTTTTAGCCTATTTTTTGTTTGTTTTCGGATTGGGTTGTTTTTTCACTTTTCTCGTTTGTTGTTGTTGTTTGTCCAAACTTAAGAACTAAAATGAATCGTGGTAGATTTTCATTGTGAAATACTAATACTGAATTTCCCAACTTACAAGCACCTACACCTGACAGTTTTGTTGAAATTAATTGCTGGTCCAATACTAGTCTAAAGACCACAGTGACAGAATATTCATAATGGAACTCTCAGCCGAATCTGCAATTAGTTGGTTAATTTTTGCTGTGTGGATGATTAGAAGATCCCATTATATATGTCCACGAAGGAGGCTGAGGGGAGGGATTGGGGGGGGGGTGTGCTTGGGATATATAGGAGTGACAGAAGGGAGCAAACAGGAATAAATGCTCAGCTATTTCTAGAGGTCTGTCTCTTGTTTACACTCTTAAATGTGCTGAAAAGATTACAGGGTACTTCAAGGATGTTAATAACAAAAGCTAAATGAGTGTATAATCAAAGGTCTTCTATGCTGTTATATATGTACCTGATTGCATAGTAGCAGTAGTAGTAGTATTAAAGTAGAGGTACAGAATGTTCACTTCATCATCCCAGGGACGTACAAACACGCAAAGGATGGCCCTGATTAAATCTAGTTCCTTCTGTAGTTACCCTCCCTCTCCAGGTATCTTGTAAAGCCGCTTCCTGAAGTTACAATTCTGAAGAGAATTTTTAATGGCAGGCTTGATGGGAAAACTTAATCAGATGTGAAGTGTAAGTGACAAAATGACACAATGTTAAAATTGCCCAAAGTGTACTTGTTTTCTTATTGAACTTTGTTGCGTCCAAATATATCAGACATAAACTCCAAAAAAGAAATATAGTACATATGTATTATGTAGTAAAAATGATTAGATCTGTACTTAACTGTCTTCAAAAAAAAAGTACAGTTGAACTATTAAGCAAATGAACCCAAGAAATATCAGGGTACTACATGTTCGATCTCCATGGAATAATTATGACAAGGCCGACCGAGCCCAAGCCAGCTACTGCCTGTGTAGGTTAAATGGAATTGTTTACGGTTTTCTAGTCAATTAATGATTCGTCTGTGGGGGGTAGGATCTGTTTTTGCCATTAAGGTTTCCTTTAGAACTTGATTTCCTTTATTTCCCAGAAGATAATCATCTTGCTCTGTCCTCTCACAGGTTTCTTTGCATGAGTTTGGACACGTGCTTGCTTTAATACCCCCAACTAAAAAGAGTACTGTATATATATATACGTATTATTCTACAGTGGCGACATAGAAACGGTTTGCTACCGTACGACCAAGCTGTGGATGTTTTGGTGGGAAGTTTGCTTGCTGGTAGCCTATTTGAGTAGGGATTTCACAGTCCCTGTTAATCGGATTATCTCCCCATCAGTTCAATGAATCGCATTCCATCATCAAGCTTAGGGTGTCGCTTCTGCGATGAGCTTTGAACCCATTATCATATCTCACAGAAGGTTTATGTACAGGCCATCTCCTCTGGTTGGTTGGTTTGAAGGACATGATGTTTGAATTAGGTATCAGCTTAAAAGTTAGTTAATCATAACTATTGATTCTATCATCCCAGCTCAAACTTTGTCTTTAGTTAATTTGACTGTAACTGTTTACTGATAAACTATATAGTGTCCTACAGTACAAAGACTCTACAACACACAGACTAAGTGATATCCTATTGCATCACTGTAGGTGAAACACTGAACTTACAACGGTCCTCTTTTTGCATTTTTTGTAAATAGACCATATTACTAGAGACAAACTTGTAAACCAAATAAAAGAAAGAAAACAGAAGCCACTCGAGCAACAGAAGAGAAGACATCAACAAACTATCTTTCACTATTCTGTCACATTTCTAGAGTGTGCAAGTGTTTTAGACAAATTGTAAGCATTTCACATCCCACATACAGACCTGTACTCTCTGATGACACTGATGCCCTACAGATGCTGGGAAAATTACTCAAAAGAATGATTATATCCGTGGTTAATTGGCATTTTTAGAATGTCAAAATTTATATAAAATGTGTCATTGTAAAGAGTATCATCTTTGGTTTCTCCTTAAAAAAAAATCCGTAAAAAAAAAAAACTAAAACCAATGGAAATCGAAGAAAACATGAAGTAGAAAAGAATAGCCGTCCCGTTAGTTGCCTAGCTTAATTAAAAATATTTTGTATTTTACAACAGAGTATTATAAAGCATCAGTGCATTTAATCCTATCCAAGTCCTTCTGTGAAACAAAAATTTTTTTTCTCGAATACTACATGTAAAAATCATACGCAGGTAACTGTGACTTCTTTCCAAACTGCCAAACATTCACATTTTGATGCTCTTTCGTGAGAGTTATTTGTCCGTCGCTGACCATTATTAATACCACCGATCAAATCCTAGCTTTCACGGTCTGATGTCGTCACAAGGCTGAGGAGGAGATGTTTTTCGTTCCGAGTAGAGAATATTGACCTACTTGGCCTGCGCAGGCTGGAGTGGGCTTCAAGGATGTTATTAATACGTGCATCTGTTCGATGTCGGCTGTTGACGAGGCATGTGTAGTGAAGACGGGCTCGACTAGCTCGGATAAGCTCATATGTCCATCACAAGTTTCAAAAGGGTACCTCTAATGGGGATCCAAGTAGTTTCCATTTTCTCAGGTAAACAGGGAGGAATACCTCGTCGCTCCCCTTTTGGGATAAATGCGTCACCGTGAAATCTCTTATAGTACTCCTCTTTCAAGGAAAGAGAAAAGCCCTTTTTCCACGAGAGATATACGTGAAGGGGCTGCTCTAGTTGCCATTGTCTGACGTAAACTGATGGTATAACTTACTCCTGCATCATATATATGGAACAAAAAGCTTAAAGAAAACCGGGCGTGTGAATGTATCGTAAGGCAATGGGTAGATATCAAATTTGGTCGCAATGTCTGCTTTCTACTTTACCCTTTCATCCCGGGAAATTTCTTCTGTCAGATGAGATTTAGTTTAAGTCCTCTGCGATCTCTCTCCTAATATCTGCTTTTAAGTACTTGTGAACCATTTAAACATAGTTTAACTGACATGCAGAGTGGGCTTTGTTAGGGGAGTGGGGGGAGGGGGGTGACAGTATCATCGATCCTTTAAAAAGGCTTTAACTGAGAGCAGAGTGGGCGTGGTCTGAGGGACAGGGACATCTATAGATATTTTCTGCCGGCTCACTTTCATCATGTATGGATACGCTTCTTCAATGTGAAACGTCACATTCGCTCCTCACTTACCTGTCTCCTCATAACAACTGTACCCTTGCTCCACCTTGTCTAGAGTGAAAGGAATGCCGCATGCATTCTTGTCAGATCCATGAAGTCGGAACACATGTGCATGATTTTATGATTATATTGTTTATGAACAGTTGCATGTTTAAAATTTGTGTGATTAATCAGTTTACAGGAAAATAAACATTTGACAATCCCTCAGCCGAGAATGTGGTTGGGTTCGACTAGAGTGATGGTTGAAACTTTCTTATGTCGCAATTTATTTGCTATTAAGTTTTAATACCCTGCTATCTTTTATCCACTAGTCAGCACTGTCCCAAACTACGGAAAATACTTAGACTTACCCACGTTTCTCCCCTGCCGCTC
>KN897107.1:0-13098 GCA_000934455.1 Apostichopus parvimensis
AAGTGCAGAAAGTGAGATGCACTAAAATATCTCAGACGATGACGACAATGAGGGCAGCAGACAATATATAAGCCGAATATTATACGCTGCGTGTGCAAAATCCGATCTGATGACAAACATACAGGAGTGTAAAAGAATAACCAACCAGCATAGACAAGCGTTAGTTAGAAACAATGATAACTTATCATGCACCACGATCAACAACAGAATGTTGCAAGGGTGTGTTTGGGGGGGGGAATACCCAAAACAACAGAAAGAAGGACATAGCAATATATGTAAAGGTATCAAGAGAAGGAAGAACTCGATTTGCTACAGTCACATTCATCATTTTTAGTTTTTTATAATCTTTCAACTTGCCATTCAAAGTTATCTTAACCTTAAAAGGGAAAAAACAGAAAACAAACGAGTAAGAATGAATCGGGCAAAAATCAACAAAAACATGGGACAGATCAAGGAAGGTCGTCACCAGATGTTGGGTTTTTTTTTGGGGGGGGGGGGTTTTGGTTTTTTTTCCCTACTAATATTGCAAACCTATTTTCAACTTTCATCAGATCAACTCCGAGTTCCTAGGATAAATGCCCATTATTTTCCTAATTAGTGTTAAGAAGCATTGCGTCTTGACCTTCAAGGTACAATTTGATTCATATGAACTGAATTTGCATGAAAGGAAAAGAATCCCTAGGGTTACCCTCGGGTAAAGAGAAATTTGTTTTTGTCGTTAAATTCATGGCAATGTTTATTGTTCGATTAGAGACCTCTGACGATGTCATATATCGTAATTCTGTCACTTGATGGGGTGTGTTGGGGGGGGTGTGTTGGGGGAGGGGTGGGTGTGGAGGGTGCGGGCGACAGTGAGGCATCTTTGCCATCACATTTGCTTGACTTGTAGCTACTGGCACATGTGCAATTTATTGATTTTGATTTAACATGATGCTTCACCCCCCTGCCACAAACACACACACACACCAATCTACTACAAACAAACAGACATGGACATCCGGGCACGCATAACCACTGTAACAATTCGTTATCCTAACAAGGACAATATAGTACGGTATGCAACAATTACACTATACACAACATTTACACTATAAGACCAAGTAACTTGACAAATATTTACTCTCCAGACCAAAATAAGACAAAATACAACAAGAACATATCAACACCCAGTACAGTAAACACACCCACATGCCACATAACAGAAATTTGATCTCTGAATCCAATTCATTGCTTAGAACATTTTCTGAAACTTCAGGTGAAAACCACACCCTTATAGCATTTTGTACCGAAAGATATATATTTTACATATGTTTTCACAAAACAACAAAAAAACACTCACATAGAAACTTTCAGCACGACAAACATACCATCACAAACCACTTAACTTCCACATAACTTTCACCCTATCGAATTATTGTAACAAGCAAGAAGCTTCCAGAAGAACATGACACCCTCCCCTTTCATACCACACCACACAATTATCCCCCCCCCAAAAAAAAATAAAAATAACTTTCAGTCTTTGACAGAGTGCATCCTTGCTAAAACCAAATTATTATGACAAAAACAGGATACGGCTAACTTAGGTCTGAAACCCATTCAACATTCACAAACTTTCAGTTTCCCTTCACCAAAATATGAGAACAGAAACATAACAACATCCACCACAACAAACCAAAACAAAACTTACTTCATAAAACTATTAAACATTGTGACAACATTAATACCCATACCACAGTATTTGGCAAGACAAAGACAAATATTAAAAATTTAAGAAAAATCTTTTGAAAGTAAACAGAACAACCATGGCAGTGGGCAAATCTCATATTTGAATTTAATATATGTTTCTTACGGGTCAAACCCTAGAATGAGGTGCAAACAGGCCAGAAATGTCTTATTTAGCTTTGTAAAAATGACTCTTTCGTATATTCAAGCTTTTCAAAGTGATTTATTTTGTAATTAGAATACTTTATTACAAGGTTTATTACTTGGGAAAACTTGAGGCTATTTAGTATTGAAAAAGACTCTCTTTTAATGTATGTAATGATTATGGACTAATTTCATCGACAAACATTCAGATTCATATGGGGCAAGCACTTAGCCAAAAGCACTTAGCCAAGTTCGATTTAGTATCTAAATATTATCAGTTGGTTCTACCTCTCTCCCAAATACCTTTACTTTAAGGAAATGGAAGCACTCTTTAATCTCTGTTTTTACTTCCAAGAAGTTGAACTGTTTCCCTCAAATATACATAAGACACCAAAAAGGGTATCCCAAACCCATTCTGCCCTATGAATTTGAAAAACCAAGCCATTCTTTCAAGCAACATCGTTCACTAATATCGAATTCCTCTGCTGGTCACAAGTAAAGCCAAGCAAACAGAAGGCAGGGTAGGACAGTGTCAATATAAGAACAGAAAAGAAAAAATTGAACAGACGAACGAACGATGAGAAGAAATTGCACACGACCAAAACACGTTCAACAACAAAGATGATGAAAATAGTAATGACATACCAAGTGCTAAGCCTCTGCACAAACTAAGTGCGGAGTTGATTCCCTTAGAGAAAGGCAGGAGGAGGCGAGTAAAAGAAAGCAAAGAGGTTCTTTTGGATCAAAGGTCAGATGAAACAATGGCAGAGGAAGGAGAATTTTTTTTTTTTTTAAATCGACGTTGGAAAAAAAACAATGCTTTCCATTTGGGAGCAAGATTCCGAGGAATAACTAAACTAACCAAAAGAGAAAATATGGTAATCACAACAACGTCACAGCGAAAGATATCCCTTCTCTGTGGACTGACATCTGAAAGCAACCTGAAAACTTGCCCAACTGAAATGAAACCTTACATCTATATGGCTAGAGAGCAAATTACGTAACTGTAATGTCTTTGTTTACAGAAAGTTGGTAGTCTTTTAACTTCACAGTACATCTGGAAAACTCCCTCAAAGTAAAGGGAAATCTTTAAAAAAATGTCCACCAAGTTAAACAAGCTTCAAGTTTTACCTATCAACCAATTTATACTAACACAGGGAGAGACCATACATACGTATGTCATTTTGCTCCATTCCTTCAAGAATTGTGACAATGCAGGAGCCGTTATTAACAGAGAGATTAGAGAGAGAGAGAGACCATGTGTGATAATAAAATGATTCAACAGGGTGACCTTGTAATGTATCTCAACCAGTTAATAACTTATCATAGGGAGGAGTGTCAGGAGTCATGTTTTGCTCCACCCCCTCTCCCCCCCCACTCCAAACATTGAGACGGTGCAGGCACAGTAAACGGAGAGAGAGAGAGACCATGTGTGATAATAAAATGATTCAACAGGGTGACCTTGTAATGTATCTCAACCAGTCAATAACTTATCATAGGGAGGAGTGTCAGGAGTCATGTTTTGCTCCACCCCCCCACCCGCCCCCCTCCAAACATTGAGACGGTGCAGGCACAGTAAACGGAGAGAGAGAGCATGTCAAAAATGTAATGATTGAAACAGGCAAGTATAGAAATGTTTCAGAAGTGATGGGATGTTCCTGTTGAGGTCATACATGTCAAGGGCACAATATTAATCAACATGACATATCAAAAAAGGAGAGCGGTGCCAGACCCGGGAACGACAACCGACAACGTCACATCCTGTGATGGATGCGACCTTTGACTGCTTGCCATCCGATCCTCATTCTTCCTCAATCCTCCCCGACTCTTGGCTTCGGGTCCGTTAAGACGGTGACGGGAACGTCCTCTTAATAAACGCTATTGTTTGGTCAACACTTTACGTGTCAACTTACCACCAACTCCATGGCCAGCGGCTTGATTGGGTTCTTGACCTTTGACGCGACCTCCGGCAGCGGTTCCTGCTAATGCTCTTGTGGTGGAACTCCTCGGGTGATGGAGATTGTGTCTCCCGTCATCCTTCTCTCTTCTTTCCCTGTCGGATTCGTCGGTGGTACGGCCACTGCCGCACTGCTGTAATGAACCAAGTAAAGAACGACAGGCCGTGAAATTCCCACACTGTTATCTAGTAGCCGTGACAACAGTCCATCCATAAATAGCTTTTAACCAAACTACCAAGTTTTTACACTATACGCACCCTATGAAAGGTGAATTCCTGCGTTACTATATATAACAATATCACACACCAAACAATGGCAGTCAGATGGACGGACACTGAAAGCTGATATGATCTTAACTGCAGAAGACCTGCATGGACTCTTCATTAGCAAGCTTGAAACACTTGTTACATTACTCAAGATGTAATCATATCTAAAGGCTAAAGCATTCTTCACAAACTACCTTTCAAAAGTTTATTACTGTTCAGCAACTAAGATCATTGCTATCACACTTTGAGAAATAAGTGATTAGGTTTCGTACATATTGGTGACTATGTGAATTTGTGTTTACTCTTGCCTAGATGTAGCTTTTAAGGATGTGTAATGGCCCAGGATTTTTCTTGTGTGGGTGGGTCCCAGTTCTAATGTGGTAGGGACCCAACTGGTCCTTGATTAACCAAGGCTTAATCTAAATTCTGCCATACATTTTTCATCTGTTTTGGGCAGCCAAATTTTGTTCCATGATGCTTTGAAATTTTAAAATCTGTCCAATTAGATACTGAACGTTCATATCCTAGATCCAGGAAATATAACATATTTTGTTAGTTTTGCCTGACCAAAACTTTGATCTGTGGCATGAAGTATCGATGAGCTGTTCCACTAAACGCTTCCTCTTATATATGTACTTGCAAAGACAAGATAGAAAAATTGACAGGAAATAATGGCGATTGCTTTCTATTCTTCTTCCCACTCCATCCTCAATTTGTCTTTCATTCCCGACAGATTCTTTTAATACGGATATAAAAGTATAGATGCTCTCTTCACACTTACAAATTTCAGCATATTCCAGTCAAAGACATAATCGTAGAAGAAGCCTTGTCTATGGAAGAGATTGCGAAACAACTGTCTGAGATATGAGTAATCTGGTTTCTCGTCAAACCGCAGGTGGCGGGCATAGCTCAGGAATGTTGCAAACTCGGCTGCAAATAAAATAGAGAAAAACACAAAAAGAAAAGAAAGATTATTAACCGATACAAGAATGTGACCAGTATTCATATGATAGATTGACTAATGTGAAATTTATGTACTCTTCTGCAACAAAATGATAGCATGAAATGAAAATCACTCCTATTATACATTTTGCAAATCTCAAGCAATGAAATGCATTAAACATATTTTGATCAAGATATGAATATGATATGGAAAGTCTGCAAAAAAAAAGGTTTGTGTTTCTGTATACGTCGAACATAACTTACAACCATTGAACAGCTTTATAAATTTCACTTTTCATCCCCAAAGTGGTTTCACTTCTGGGTTTGAATAATTCAAGCAGTGTCCCCATTCTTCTCTCCTCCTCTTGTATCTCTTCCTCCACTCCCCCCCCCCCAAAAGCTATCGAGATTATAGTATCACTTACGAGGGAAATGTTCCATACAACTTTCTTTTGATCCAAAAGGGTACAATTACTGGGTATTTAGTCTTACAAGGTAATGAACCATTTCCTATGTGCAAACTAGGCTAGGCTTGCTACAGCTGCAGCAATGACATTGTGGTAGGCTACACTTTTATTTTGAAAATTAACTAAACTTGCTGAAGTGTCCTCACATCTCTTGCTTAAAAGTAACAATATCCTTTATGTATCTAGTGCATTGAGACAAGTTAGACTGCGACTGTGACTAGTTGCTTTAAATGACTTTAATATGGAACTAACCAATAGATCAACAACAGCATAAAACATCTCAAGCAGTGACACTGTTCACACCAATAAAGGAATGACAGCGGCCATTTTGGGGAACTCGACTGACTTTGGACACTGAAGGGCAATGGCCAAATGTCAAACTTTTATGCCCCCATTTTGGAAATGTACTAGATAAATTTTAAAATTTCAAATATCTTACAAGCTTGTTAAATCTCCTTCACCTCCAGATCCAAGTTTTGCATAACAAAAAAGTACTCTGGGTTGATTTATACTCGAAAAAGCTGTTTGCATGACTCAAAGTCTGAGGGTTAAATATTTTATAGAACATTTGCCATTTGTCCCTTGGACATCTTGGAATGGACAACTGCTAAAAAATTAGCTCTGAGACTTCTGGATACCAGTTTCAAAAAGAAATCATTCTCATAGTTAAACACTTACACGCAAAACCTTTGCACAAGACTTCCATTGGCGTAGACATCTTTTTCTCGCTAATTTTTTCGTATTTTTGTTTTTTGGTGGCTGCCTTAAGGCCTTGCCATGGTAGGCTGCCCAGGTTGAAGTACATAAGCATGTAACCCAGCGACTCCAGGTCATCCCGTCTACTTTGTTCTGCAGAGATACGGAAGAAGAGAACGCAATAAAAATTACGAAGACAACTTTTTAAGACAGGAAAATTTGCAATAAATTTGATATAATAATATATTACAAAAATAATACAATGCAGAAAATTCTTAGGTCCCACAAATTTAGCGCATCGCATAATTTAATACAAAGTGAATTTGGTAGACTAGTAACATATAACGTTTAAAGGACCTTTACTTAAAACCACTCTGTATGTTACCACCTGTACTGTGTTAATTGAAGTCAACACTAAACGTAGTAGCATTAAGTAAGGCTTATTGAGTTAGCTTTCTTCTATTATAATATGCACCTTGATACAATTTTTATATTGAGAATAATCTTTGTATTTAGCAAAAAGCCAAAACAGTACCATCGTCAGAGAGGGAGAGAACTTAGCACAGACAATCAATTATGAATTGGGTCAACTGAAAGTAATTGTAATACATACTGTATATACTGTATACAGTAAGACTTTTTACATGGCAACTCCCTATTGGGACTATGTACGCTATGACATGGGTCACTAATTATTAACTCCACAGTCAAACCACAAAACTTGAAGTTTAGAAGGAACCTTTGGCAGCAATCAATAGAACTCTATACAGTGAGTTACATAGACAGTACAGTGTTTTATACACATATTACAGAGTTTTGATTCAAATTGTACAAACACTCTGAACAAATCCATTCAATCACTTATTGCAGTTAACATTATCAAGTCAGCTGATTCTGAGGGTGTCTGAGTTTAATTTCTTCAAGGAAACAATTTTTTTCGCTTCCTTCTAAAACTAACTACAATACTGTTACTCAGACAGCTTGTACCCATATATTGATAAATTAAATAAGGACAGCTACAATATAAGTTCTATGATTTTTTAAGCTGAACGAATGGACCCAAAACAAGGGGAGTAGGGAATAATCCTTTCTAATTCTTGGGAAGGAAATGACATTGACTAATGACTATCACTCAATACTTTAACAATTGAACTCAAAAAGAAGTAGGAATCTCAACCGTCTAAAAATCCTGAGGAGATTATACTGTTAACTCGGATAACTCCAATCATGTACATTTTCCCATCAAAATGATGCGTTACTGCAAGCTTGACATAGATCTCACTTTTCGTGGGGTAAACAAAATATGCTGGATTGGCCCAGGAGAGGGTGGGGGGGGGGAGGGCCAGAGGTGGTAAGTACTGGAAGAGTCAAATGGTAATGGATAGTGTACATTACAAGACACAATTTTGGCAAAATTTTCTCAAAGTTATTTTCACGTCATCAAGCCTACCTCAGTGCCCATTGACCCGTTTGGTGGCCTCCAATATTTTATATCCATAATCACTTTTAACTTCTCCGATCAGAGTAACTGATTCGTCGGTGTTGTTTAACTTAAACATAATAGTTATTGTAATAGTTTTACTATTCAGACTAATCTGCAACTACCTGTAACAGCTGTTACTCCCAACTCTATGCATTCGAAAAAACGTTTGCTATTATAATTGATTACTGACATGTATGACGTGTATTACCAACACACACTATCAAGCTAAAGTAATATTTTCGGAAAAGCAGAAAATATTTAATAAGTCAGCGAAATACATTTGGTACACGAAAAAAAAGGGGAAAAAAGGGGAAAGTAGAGAGTGTCAGGTGGAATCATTGACCGACATTTCCATTTCACTAGATGATATTTTTTAAATGGCTAAGTCCCAATCTCTATCAAACCCTGAACCACCAAATTGTGTACAAAATTAAAGCACCTCAAGGTCTCATTTTTAAACCAAAGAAACTTGTTTGAAGATTTAGAAAGAGAAACACCTGAACGTATCCTCAAATGGATGACCACACAGTCCTTGTTGTCCTAAGAATCTCACCAGACAATCTAAACTTGTTGTGTGTGACTCTTAAGACATGATGAAAAAGAGCTGTTAAGTGCTCTAATAACAACAAAGTTGGCCTACAATTTCTCTTTCATAATTTAAATGGGTGTGGAGAGCTGTGAGATTTTTTTTTGCCCTCTATAACGAGTGCAAACAAGTATTCCAGCCTTGCTTGTTCACGTAATGAATCATCTCAGTATAAACCCGTGTCTGTTCCATCCACTTATCAGCGCAAGAAGGATTTTTAATTTACACCGAGGAGAAGGCTCACAGGCACATGATATCCACTGGAGAAGAAGACGACGACTAACGGTATGAAAGAAATCACCGACGTCGCTACGTTAACCCCTCTAGCAGTGAACGGTTGCTATGCATGCATCGCTGAGAAGAATGGGATCAATAGGCAAATGGGGATTAAATCTCTGGTTGATGCTTCAGATGTGTAATAACAAGAGGAATTTGGGACATTGCACTTTAAATGACCACCAAAAAAAAAGAAGAAATTGAAATAGGGATTCATGAAGTATTCAACATCTTCACTCAACATGGATTATCAAACAAGGGTCCCTATTAAGCTAATCGCATGAAAGGGGGATTTTCCAGACAATAAAAATGGGTGTTATACAGTAACACTGATCGTATCTATAAATGCATTCAGCATGAACTATTTTTTGAGGAGGAAAAAAAGGAAGGGGGACAAACCACAAAGGAGAAGGGAGAGGGATTAGAGAAGAGCTGTCAAACCATACTGTACGTTGCATAAAAATAATTATTTATCCGTTGTTATGAAGTACTTTGGGATAAACTATATGCTTAAGTTGGAATGGAAAAATTATGAAGCAGAAGTACAGTAAGAGGGGTATAATTGTAAAATTCCCTTTCATTTCCCCAAACCATTTTTTAACTGAATGGAGCTGTTTTCATTGAGACGGCTGATAAATTTTGATGAATTTTACTCATCTTCTGTCAATGGATGCAAGCAGCTGTCCAAAGAATTTGAGAGAAGATACTGAACAGTGTCAAAGAAGTCTTTGAAAATCCACTCTTACAGAAGCCCCCCCCCCCCCCCAGGAGAAACTTTATAAAATGTTCAGATCAATTGCATTGATGAGAATGAAATGCTTTTACTGCTCTCAGACATTGTGGCCGACCACTATTATATCCAGAAGAATCACAACAGCAACACTGTCTTAACCTTATATTACAGATTGGAAGAAAATGGGTATGAAATTGAACAATTAGTGAACAATTATTGAATCTTAAATACTTATTTGCTGGGAGTAATTTAGAGTTCAAATTTTGTGCACATTGCCAATTCCAAGGCTGTGAATTTTTTTCTTTCAAAAAATTATGGTTCCTGTTTCAAAAAATACAGTTCACATTTTCATACTTCTATAGCAACTTGACCCATTCTGCATAGAAGTTTGCAATGCAATGCGGACAAATTATCGCCCTCCCCTCCCCCACCCACAACCTCTTGCTTTGCTAAACAGCTTTCAACCTCTACTTTGAGAGGTTGTTTGATATCAAGGTCATTTGATGTCAAGGTGTCTTTGATATCAAGCCACAGGAAAGATTTCCATATGTCAGCAGTGTATGATTACTGCAGCCTATACACTTAGCATCATAAGGGGGAAGTAGAGCAATTACAATACAACACCTGTGCCTTTCCTCTTAATAGAAAACTACACTTGTGACCTAATCAAGTGGTGAGTTCATGTAGTTTTGTGGAGGTAGACATCTCATATATATTCTTTAAACGAGTATCAAAATTATGCAACGACCATAAAATGCTTTGTCAACGAGAGTCTTGAGTACAGTAAATAACCTTAAACAAAATTACCTTCTTAAATGGTCAGTGGAATAAAAATATAACAGCAAAAATGTAAAAAAAACATGAATAAATGTAAAAACGAAAAGAAAAGTAAAACATCTCTTAAAATTAGTTTCCTAACTTACTATTAACTCTAATGTTAACAACCTTAAATGACACAGTTACAGCTACTGTACATGTAGTTTTTGCAAAACGAGCTGCTGCGAAATAAATATATTCATTAACTTTTCATTGACAACAACTAAGTGTATTCATCCACACCCAAGGCTGGCTACTCACATATAAACTGTGAAGTGATACTGAATCATACACACATCTTACAGTAGTAGTACACATACTGTGTCCTTTGTATACAGTGACAACAGCACGATGACAATGAGTGGGTGGGGGTGTGTGGCCAACCTAATTTTAGTCATTGATCGATACTCATGTTTTGATTTTGAGCAGTAGCAGCATACATACAGTACAACATACGACAGGAAATAAAATTGAGGAAAACTTGGGAAAATTATGGAAATGGATTCATGAAAGACCATTTGCTATTTATTCAATTTATAACTGTACGTTGAATTTCTGGTAAATTTATATAGTAATAATGTGACGAGCCTTACAATACATACAAGGGCTAACTTTTACATTCCAACAATTTGCAACAATAAACACCTACTGTAGTGTACTGTACAGCAAAGATCACACGGAAGAAATTGTCACTAATGAAATGTTGAATGTACAATGTATGAATGTTACAATGTACTATTGAATGTTACAATGTACTATAAATACATGTGTACTGCATGTAATGTAGGCCTGTACAGTTTAATGTGGAGAGGGAAGAGAGAAAAAAACACCTCTTCCTGGAATGTGACATCTCATTTTATCACTTGAAATGGGCTTTAACCTACAGTAGATATGTCTCCTGGAAGAAACTAATGGATTGTTGAAACCTAATAAGTGAACTATTTGGATACTATCAGGTTGTCAATTGCCTTACAATTTCTGTGTTGTGTTTGGTTTTGTTAAAGGATTTCTATATTCACAGTTAGCTTACTCTTTTAAAGATAACTCAATGACTACTCTGAAGTTTAACATATGGATATACAGACAACGCTGTGTAATTATTCAAAAAATGTCAAAAGACATTAAACACTTTCAAAAGTCTTCATATCATGTCTAATTTACATATAGGATTTGGGACAAAATGTTAGGATTGATCAGAATTGATCAGGATTGATCAGAAAGTGGTTTAGAGCTACTTAATATTCAGCTTTACAATTATTCTGCAAATTTCGTTGGGAAGAAGTACATCATAGAGTTCATACCGATAATCGCATCGATTATGCGGATGATGGTCGGCGAAGCAAACAGATCCCTTACGTCTGAGGGAGAGTGTGCTATATACTGTACGCTTGCCTAAACATGACATTGAGATACAGCCAGTGATCTTCTAAAATATTAAACATACAGTCGATACTGTTCAGCTCATCATCATCTTTCATCCAAGCCAAACAAGATGACAAAAATTGCCTGCATAATTACACCAGAGATAAATAATTGCAAATATGAAAAGGAATTTCCAAGACGTCATAAATACTAGTATAATACACACGGCACCATGCATTGTAATACAGCACTGTAAGGAGGTGACAGGGAATATATATAGTCAGTGCTCAGTGGCTACATGCGAAGACGAGGGATTTATTCAATTTTGGTGCACATAACATTACTGAGAATCCTACGGTTCAGTGTGTACAAACTGCTATACATAAGTTCAGCTACATTCTGTAACTATTTGCCCATTTTGTATAGCCTTTTGCAGTGCCTTAAAGGGTGTGAAGAATCAACCAAAAAAGAAAAGTCTAATGCCGGTAATCTGACCTAGTTTCGAATGAGGTGTAACAGAACTGTTAGACACCACCATCGATCGCAGAAAATACACACACACAGCTTGCTACCATCGGTAATTAGACACTTGTGTATAGTCAGTACATACAGCTGCGGTCAATACCCACAGCACTGTGTACAAACAATACAGCGATGGACATCTCAGGTCCAGCTAAAGATAACAAGGTATCACGTTTCATTACTGTACTGTCTGCATTTTGTAGCGACACGAACAAAACGTCACTTGCAAGCAACGGAAAGTTAACTTTTTCAGATGGCTGCACGCGGTTTAGGGTGAGTCTTCAATGCCTTTAATACCGGATAAATTATTCCACAGGTGTAATGCTGAACTCTGCTCAGACTGCTACAGCACAGTAAAGTGCTCAGCTAGATGTTGTAGGAGAGATATATACTGCACTTAAACATGATACATTCCATCTATATGGAGGAAATTTCTCCAGTATCACACAGCGAAAATGCTATGCATTTAAGGAGTTATCAAATTAACGATGCCGAAAACTGTTTGTTTTGTGTACACACTGAACCATAGTACTTTCAGTCTTCTATAAGAAACAAAACTTAAAACCTTAACAACTGCTAGATATAAAATAATGAAAGTCCTTAAATTTGATCTTACATGATATACATTCTTTTTCAATTGACCCAAATCGTCTAAAGCGAATGAATCTGTACATCTACTCTCTACGCACAATGGAATGTGGTGTTAAATTGACAAAGACAATTAAAATTCATGATCATTGCATTTGTCTATGTTGTCATGTACTGTACATCTATCAGGTGATGTGTACCACATACTGTACTGTAACAGCACATGCTTAATTAACTAGTCAGATGATTCATACATTGTCCCTTGCTATGAAGGGCATCATTTTTTTTTTCAGAGCAAATTAAACAGATTGTTGGAGGAGTGAAGAGAATTGTCTTTCTTGCTGGGAATAATCTATCCAGTATCGAGGTGCAAAATGGTCAAGCTGTGAGGATACAGGTATAAAGTGAGGAAGCCAAGTCAATAAGTCCATTTGAAAATGTAAGTAAATGTATGTATGTATGTATGTATGTATGTATGTATGTATGTATGTATGTATGTATGTATGTATGTATGTATGTATGTATGTATGTATGTAT
>KN897119.1:979-21099 GCA_000934455.1 Apostichopus parvimensis
AGACACGTAATTTTGTAACTCTTTCTACGTTTTGGTCTAAAATCGATATTCTGGCATGCGGTTTATTCTTACAAATTCTGGAAGGTATATGAAGTGCATTACAAATTCATATTCTTAGTGCTTTGCTGTACTTCCTACAGCTCCAAACTTAAACACATGAGAGCCCACATCTTAAGAAATTAAAATTCACTTCATATTTGGGATATTCGTAAAATCTGCCAGAGTTGGATGGAATGTTTAACGAATGACTAACAACAGATCTAAGATATATGGGTTACCATCACATTGTACAAGTTGTGATTAAAGGCACAATGGGACATGCAGATATCTCACCTGTATAGCAATTTTCAACGACTTGACTTTCTGGTCATGTTCCCAAGCTGAGACCAAAGCATTGTTCAATTCTTCAATGCGGAGGACATAATCTTGCTGGCTGAGGTTCAGCATCTCCTTGATGGAGCCCTGATAGAGGTAATAAGAGAGTTGAATAAAGACGGATGGTTAGTGGGAGAACACATATGCGAGGAAAGGGGTTAGAGGAATGTGAGGCCAGGGGTGGAAGAAGAGGGAGGGAAGAGGTAAATCTTGTTAGCTTGTTATCAGTGCAGTTTACGTAGGCCTCACGTGTGTTTATGTTGTTATCATATGCGGTTTACCCGTCATGACATTACAGATGACATTACAGAAAAAAATGACGTTGTCATACTGATATATGATGTTAATGTATATTTTTGCGTCGTTGTTATACTATTTTACGTAGCTGCTGTATACATTTATGTTGTTATTGCACATAATTATAACATCATTACATCAAATCACGTCGTCGTCATTTGAATTTATATAGTCATCATTGTAATAAACGTTTTTGTTGTTTGATTTTGCCCTTTTTGCGTTCCATAGCTCACCACAGTAACCTGAGGGAGACTGTTAGAAATAAATGACAAAGTTGTGGCAATTAAATGTATCATGTATCATACTCAATAAAATGTTTGTATGAATGAAGCAACTCCAGAAATCCACTCATAAGCTGCAAGTTTATAGGGAAAATGTGACAAGTCACTATTGCAAATATTTTACTAAATGTTATGATTTGAGAACACATAAGCAATACAAGGTGCTACAATGCTATGGTTAAATCATACTGGCAGATTCATTAAATTCATATTTCTGCTAATATTTCTTGACTGACCTCCTCAAAGTCGTCGAGTTGTTCCAATCGATTCTTGACCTGATCAGTGACGGTGTTCTTGGCAACTTGACTTTTTACAGCAACCTTCTCTCTATCCGCTGGTGAAAGGAAACTCTGCAATCAAAGCAAAATGATTTTCTCCATAAAGTTATCATTTAATATTATCATTTTATTTCCTCTTTTGATGAACCTAATAGCCCAAAATTAAGCTATTACATAAACAAGAAGTAATCCATTTATGATAGTGACAAATAATTAATAATTATTTCTGTTTTCAAACAACAAACCTTTTTTATCTGATCGGCACAATTAATCAAATGATCCTATGTTCTTTTCAATAGTCTCAAAACTTGCATAATAAAAGTGAGATACACTAAATAAATTTGTTAACTATACCCGACTGCCTGTGGCAGGAAAAGTTCATGACACGACAAATTCAGATTGCAAAGTTAGCCAGACAAATGGTTCAACAAACACTGCAGAAATCAGGCTTGAGGTTTTGACAAAAACCAGTTTCAAGGTTCAAGTATTAATGTGTTTGTAAATTTAGTACCATCTACAATCCATTTCTTTTTAGATTTAAATGATACATTTTTTTCACTGAATTGATGACCCCAACCAACTACTTTAACATTATTCTCAATGCAGGGCCCACTTTAGAGTTTTCTTGAAATATGTAAAAACAATGTCAGCTGCCTTATAGCTGCTTCAGTCTGTAAAGTGTGACCCTCATTCAAGTTTGTAATGATTTGTATTTTGGGGGGGGGGGGACTAAAATGTAAACAACGTACATTTGAAAGAAATAGTCAACTCTCTTTAATAGTATTTGTCAGAGATATATATTCAATAACCTTGAATAAAAAACAACAGCAAAACCCAGCTTAAAAAGGCATGATAACATGAAAGAAAGATATTTACCGTTGTAATGGACAGTTTCTCTGAAGTTGTGTAAGTGGCAAGAATGTTCCCTCTCCGACTGGACCAGGGTTCGAAAGACTCGTCCATGTCAACATCATCAATAGTACCAGAGTCAACCTGTTAAGATTTAATTTGGAAATGCAATGCTCAAATATGGTCCTTCAGATCTATAAACAAAAATATTTAGGCCATACATTGGCTCCTGTCAGCCAGTAATTTAAACTCTCCAAGACCAAATATTGAGGTGGCTCCATTAACTAATTTAATTTTTTTTTAATACTTTAATCCCAGCATTTTTCATCATGTATGCACACTATTTGATCACATCTTTCCATCACTATGAGAATGACTGTAGTTGCTTAAGTTTTACAAAGTTGGTGCTAAAACTTCTTCCCCAAACAGATGGAAATTTCTGACAGCTGGCCTAAAAAGATTGATGGTGACGTAAAAATATCCTAGACAAGACAGGGACGAATATGCTCTACAAAGGGTGACAATACAGATAAATGTGTCACAAGTTAAATAGTTGTTTAACCTAAGTTATATATATAGCACACCGTTATTTATATAGCTCTGTACAATCTCTATGTAGCCAGGTACTAAGCCTATCAGTCCTAGCATTAAGCTTCATCTTCTGTATGTACTGCTATACTGTCACACTGTACCAGTGTTCGCAAAAGAATGAAGAGTATTTTTCTTCAGACCTTCTAGGTAACCCAATTTACTTGTTTGCCTTATAATTAGGTAATCAATACCAAATTTGAAAACAGAAATCATACTTATATGATGCTACTTCCGTTTTCTTACAAATATGTTTTATCGCTCCCCAGTCAGCTTCCTGTTCATGTCTAAAGTTCTTATAACATTATATCTTTATAAACTGGACATGAATGTTAATTTATCATGTATAGATGTGGGAAATTAGGTCACATTTTCTTTGCAAAATTGTATGGAAAGTCTAACGATTACAAGTGGGTTAAAAGAAGATAGTGAAAATGTTTGATCATACTTCGGTTGATCCGGCTGAGCCAGAGAGGGGATCAACTGCTCTGCTGGAGGGTTTGGCCGCAGCTGCTGCTGCAAACATTGATAGCGGATCAATTCCATCTAAAGCACTCGACAGAGGATCAACAGCCGCAGCTGGTTTGGACTTTCCCTTCTCTTTACCGCTGCCATCTCGAACAATCTTCTTCACATCGGATACCTTGCAAGCAAAAGAGCAAAGTGATACTTGAAGATGTAGAACTTAATGAGTATAATATATATTTGCAATGATATGGTAAAGTTGCTCATTGTCCTATGAGAATGACAATAAATCACATTGTAATAACTTCAAATATATCTGATGTTTTGTAGAAGACACGTATGTATACTATACAGTATATATGTCATAACAATGATCAGGTTGAAATATTTCAACATGAACTTGTATGTACACATATTAAAGGGACCATCAAGTGAAGCAAAATGTAGCATTGCTTGACGATACTGAATTCCATGAACTAATGCCTTTTTCAATTTTATTAGGATATCAAACATTTGGAGAATGAAGTTCTCTTAACAATTCGATATACTGTTTATATATCATGAACATAGTTTATGTCCAAAACTGCTTTTCAAACATTTTAATGGTTTGGAATCAAACATATCAAAGGTTTGCAATGATGTTTGCAACTCCAGCAATTATGGGGTCATTTTATAGTTCCTGCAACCATAATTGAACAAATCATGGGTCCTTATAAAAGGGGGGGGGGGGTGGCCACAATATGAAATCTTTTCTTCATGTACAGTACTGTGATCAGCTGTTATTTACACTCAGCAACATGATATGACCAATATTCTTAAACAATGGGTTTGAAAAGCTTTGTTTTGTTTTGTTTTTTTGTAGCCTCCTCTTTTCTATTGGTGACTAACTTTGATAAACATTCTTTTTTCTACAGTCCATCATATGTGTAATTATACCAGTTTCTTATCATTTAGCCATGTACTACTGTAAAACATATGAAATATAGATAGATAGATCCTATAGCAAGTGATTTTTTAAGCTGGTTTCACCTACCACAAGCGGTTTTAATGGATGGTTAGTCGTCTCCTCTCGCTCCAGCTGGAGTTTTTCCTTTTCTGGAACATAGTTCCTTACCTTAGGTTTCCTATGAAATAGAAGAATTCAGAGTAGAAGTATTACCACCGATACATTAGAAGAAATAGCAGTTTCCTATCATTTGCTTAACTTATCACAATAAGCATCAGAAACTTTACTGTTTGTCAAGTATCGATACTTCATTGATAGCAAATAGTTTCTATCAAACACACAGTCAGTTGCAGTACTGCTTAATACTGTCTTTCTTGCAACCATACAGAATCACAACAGCTAAGCATGTCTTTGAAAAGGCAACAGCTCTGTGTCATAAATACATACAAGTAAGACAGATGTTTTGCATAATAGGGTGAATGGTACAGGGTGCATATTGAGATCTACCAACGTTCCAAGATACCACCAACTCATTGAGCTCCATATTACAGTCCGAGAAATTTCTATTTAACTACCCATGTTTGGGACATCAGTGTTTATAGGCCTATCCCTCAGTTATTACTTGTGATGATGTCTTAAAATATTTTATTTCAATCCTATTGCAAGTATTTCACAATACTCATAAACCGAACCGATAGAATATGTTTGTATTGACTTACCTAACTGTTAGTGTTAGGCATGACAGTATGATCAATATTTAACTTAGTGTATTGAAAGAATTGGTGTATACATATGATGTTATAACATTAGACACCGAGGAGCCTAAAAACAAAACAAGCCTTTGCTCTAGTCCCGTGTAACTGTAAGGTAGGGTATATACAAGAATGGCACGGCCCACCGCCCACCGCCGATTCGCAGATCAATGAAAACACAACCTTTCGATTTCGCTACATGACGACCTTATCAGCTGGTAATACACTAAGAGATGCATCACGAAGTTGAAAATAATCAACTTGCTACTTTTCTTAACAATTCGAAAAAGAAATGCAGCGAAATCGCCAAATTAAAAACGTAAACAAACTTTTCACTCACCAACTGTACGTCGCCATCTTGTGATCCTTGCCAAGTAACTTTGATAGGTTTCCTTTTTTATTTATTAAGTTTTCGAAAGAAAAAGAGAACATTATTTTAATCCTCTCAAAATAGAAAAAATATTTGTAACGATAAAATTAATTTTTTAAAGGTATATAAATCTCATTAATTGTGTTATTTTTGGATCCCTCGAATTTATCTTGAACTGTAAGTTTTGGTAAGGCTAAGTTGATGGAATTCCATGTGAAAGACTTCCGTATCGTGCAGACGGCAATGAAAAACAGTCTTTCGGCGATATATACTGTTTGTAAACAAATGTGTGCGGTAGCTTGACGAACTCAGATTGGTTCGCACCATCTTGACATTCTTTAATGCGGTTATCAGATTCTAAGGACACGATTCAAAATTCCTTTCTATTCCCGACTATCATAAGCCTTAGTGGAATTACTCAGAGAGTTTATAATTTAAGTTCGAAACGTCGGCCTGTAGGCTGTACTATAGCTTGTGAGAAAATAACGCGGTGTCTACCAGGGGCCATATACCACAGTGCTAAGTTACTGCACTTGTATGTAGTTGTACTATAGGTAGGCCTAGGCCTTACAAGTTACACTTACAGTTGTACTGCACTAACTATTGTATAGCACAGTGCTTTTGGACAGAAATGACTAACTTGGGACCGAAGTTTGGCCTAAGTAAGACTATCACTGACACAAGTGTAATGCAAGTGCACAAATAAGGAACAAATCGCAGTAAAAAGCAGACTTTCATACAACTTTATGGAGGAACCCTCAGAAACTCGTAAGCGACCAAGTAGAAATTGTATTTCTCTGGTACGAAAACTCGGACACACAGTGTCATTGAAACATGAGAAAAAGGAGAATGAAAAGAAGGTATGTAGCATATAGATTGTCCTTCCCAGAAAATAGTAAATTGATAGTGGCTTGAATAGCATCCCTCATTTTTTTATAAGGCCTACACATGTATATCAAGTACTAGTCTTGGCCAAGTCATTTGTAATACTGTGTAATTTATATGCCCGAGGATCTGTCTGATACAAACATGTCGGACATTTCTCAAAAGAGGCGCGTGAACTTGTGCAACCACAATATCTTTATTCATATTATTATGACGAAATTGCGTGTCATGTGAGATCATGTTTCTTCCTCAGCAATTAGCGACTGTCTGGCAGTGTACAAACCAATCTTAGGCCAAGTGATTGTACACTGCAGGAGGCAGGGCTTGAATAAACATTTGTGGGGAGGTGGGCCCAATTGGCAAACCTGATTGGCTTCTTCACTTTTCCGAAGCAAATCTTCCAAAATCAAAGGAAAACATAAGATAGCATGGGAGAAATGTGCAAGACCCTAGTATCAATTGAAAGCGTTGCCGCGGGCATTCTTTGGGCAAATAGATACGGAAAATAGCTTGTGAAAAAGAAAGGTACACTAGGCTGTTGATACTAGCGTCATACAAGACTAATCAAGTACTTCAAGTTGAGGCCACATGATACACCTTGCAATTAAGCACATGAGAATAGTTTACCCCCACACTTGCCATCCTTCATAATAATCATTCATTTCTTACTATCTTTTTGTAACCAGTATGTATAGCATCTGCTTATGTAAAGCATATATATTTTACTTCACATTAAACAGATAAAGCAGATTTTAAAGAAGCCAGAGTGTCAAAGAACTGAAGAAGATGTAAAGATTCTGAAAGAGTTTGATAACATTGTACAAGAGTTGCATAAGAGAGCAAGACAGAGAGACAGGCAAAAAGCTCACCTAGAAGAGGTAAATGTCATTAACATTCCCTACCATCCAGTGTTTATTCTCTTAGCCTCAATAATGTCAAATCTTTCAACTTTTACACTTGATCATTATACATGAATTTCACATTTTCCATGTTAAGCAGCTAGGCCTTTTTTGATAAAGCAGTATTGCATTTTTATAAGGGAGTTTCAAACAAGATAGATGGATATTTGTTGTTTACCAATTAATGAAAACTATGCTTGTACTATCAAACTAAAAAATAAATTATCAATTTTGCCTGTATACAACAGCTTTGTTTCGACATTCACAACGTCAAGTTTTCTATTTTCTTTAGACAGAAGATGTACCTGAAGTTTTGGAATCCAAAGTAAAATTGCTTGCTGATTTGTTAAAAGACTCTGACCATGCTATCCTGTACACTGGAGCTGGTGTCAGCACAGTAAGTTAATTCCCCTTTAATGATCTACACACTCAGTTGTCAAGCCTGTCTGTGCTCTTCAATATCGAAAGCAAAGATCAAATAATAGTCACCATTTGACAGAATCTGAATTGCAATTTGAAATTAATATGTTGCACATTATAATAATGGTCAAACAAGATAGGAATGACCAGTTGAAAATTTAAGAGAGCTCTTTTCTTCTCCTGTTTACACTCTTTTTTTTCAGGCAGCTTCCATACCGGACTACAGAGGCCCTAACGGTGTGTGGACCCTACTGCAGAAAGGCAAAGAAGTAAAGTGAGTTATTTTGATAATTCGGCAGTCATTTTCATAAAAAAGAACGTAGGTATTTGGAGGGTCCCCGATGATGGGGGATGATAAGGTTTTCATCGAAAATGTGACAACTTTTGTAGGAACTTTTAAGGAATTTTAGGTTTAATGTACCTGGTTACATGACAAACATAAATTCATAGGTTAGATCTGTTAAACAAATTATTCTTTGGAATAATTTGTATATATATTTTTTTTTTCTTCCTTAGACCTACCTCAATCGTTGATGCCCGTCCTACAACAGCTCATATGGGAATACTCAAGTTATACCAGGAAGGTCTGGTAAGGTCTCTATTTCATTCATAAATTTAAAATTTCTTGCAATTGGCAATTTTGATTGAAATGTATTTAAGGTGCTTTTATTTACTAGACTAAGATGCATTCACATCGAAGTGCAAACCTGTTTTTGTTTTCTAAATCTATACTATAGTACTTAACAGCATTCCTTCAAGGTCTGACTTAAAAAAAGGAGACTGTTATGTGAAGAATCTTTTCCTCTGAATTCTCTTTGAATTTTCAGGTCAAACATGTTGTTTCCCAAAACTGTGATGGCCTTCACTTACGTAGCGGCCTACCTCAAGAATCCCTTTCAGAAATTCATGGCAATATGTTCATAGAGGTGAGTCATTGTTTTTGTTGATTTCATCGGTTTATTTCAATTCATAGTTCTTTTTTCTTCCTTTTTTGTTCATGCAAATATGGAGATGGTGAGTCTTGGCGATAAACTGTTACAAAAACATAAAGAAAATGATCTCATTTTGCTCTTACATTATGATGTGATAGAATTAATTTACATTTGGTAATTTAAACTTTGTTGAAATAATTTCCTCCAACTTCTTGTAGAAGGTAGGCATGTATAAGGCCATGTTACTATAAAGGGACACCCCCACCCCTTAGACACCCCCCAGGACGTGGGTCACACTACCACACAATTCGGCCTGTCCCTCAAATATTCCTAAGCACATCCATAAACAGTAGTAACTTTTTGTGCTTGTAGCATAATTTATTCCGCAGAATATTTTCACCTGATTATTGATTTAAACTTCTATAGTACACTTTGTCTTTTTGAGCATTAAAAACCTTTCAACCTTGTCAAATATCTGATTTAATCAGGTTTGCAAGAATTGTACTAGAGAGAGGCAGTACATCCGCACTTTTGATGTGACAGAGAAGACCTCCTTCCATAGACATCGCACTTTACGGAAATGTCACAGGTGTCGCTCTAACTTAGAAGATACCATCGTACATTTCGGGGAGAAAAGTTCTGTCAAGTATCCCCTGAATTGGGAAGGTGCCGTAGAGAATGTGGAAGCAGCTGGTCTTATCGTATGTCTTGGTTCAAGTTTAAAGGTCAGTTAACATTATTAATGGGTTCAGGGGCAGCAGAGCTTGGGGTACAGGCGGTACATACCCCACCCCCGTCTCCTCCCACTATGTGAAAAACCACATATTAGTGCTTCTTCTTAATAATTAGTAGTGTCCTTTTTTCCATGTTTTATGTAATTCAATTTGATTATGAAAAAACTTTTGTTATTGGAAAAAGGATTCTTTGTGAAGAAATAAAATAATAAAAGTTGCAAAGTGCCCTGTTATGAAAAGAAAAATAAATGGAAACTAAGAAGTGCCTGTTTGTTGAACATCATTCAAATAATGAAACGTGGTTTTAAAATGTTGTAACTTTTATCCTTTTGGTCAAACTGCATGACGAAGGCAGTCCATAAAGTCTCATTAGATGGATAAGGAGGTGTGAAAAGTGCCACTTCCTAGAGCACAATTTCAAAACAACCAACCACTTAAAGAAAATTGATGTATAAAACATTAAAGGGCTCAAGCAATATCTGGACACGAGTGAGTGTTTAGTTAATTCCAGTATTGCTCATTAATACTTTCTCAAGTAAGGAGAATGTATTTCTTGAGCCGAACGTTCCTTCATAAGTACAGTAAGTAATGAAAACCATCATGTTTTGCAGCGTTTGTTTGTTGACCTCCATCAGTTGTATTCTTCTGTCTCTTCTGACCAGGTATTACGTAAATACAACTGTTTATGGAGAACGCACCAACCTCCGCAGAGAAGACCAAAGCTATGTATTGTGAATTTGCAGGTAATTTTCTGTTCAGACTGTAGGACAGTATGTTGTATCGTTTCCTCTTCTCGAGCATTCCTTTCATCATTTCGGTTAAACGTTAATGACTCAGAACGAGGGTAAGAAGTGGAAATGAGGAGATACTATCACCAAGATGGAAAAAAATGGATGCATTTAATATCATTTTAATTACATCAGATCATAATCAGTTGTAATGTGAGAATATATTTTGTCCAGCTGTAACAGTAAATATATCTATTTACAGTTTTTCTCTCTCTTTTACTTTTTCATGGAGTTTGGGACTACCTCAGATTTCATGCCTTTGAGGATGGCCACAGGTGGCAGTTAAAATTCTCTTTATCGTAAAATGGATTATTTTAAAGTCCCTGTATTCAATACAAAATTATTTTTTACTATTAAAAATGCTCCTAGTTATGCTTTCAGTTACGAAACTACATTTTATGACTTTAATTTGGTGGTTTTTAAAGATACATAAGTATAGAAACAATGATAACTCCTGGTCTATAGGGTCAGTTATGTATAGATACTTCTGTAGCCACACTTCTATTCATTTTCAGCTGTGTTTATACTCCAGTTGTATCAAACATCCTGGGGTAAATTTCCTACCCTTTGGTATTGTTACATTCTTACCACCCCCTTTCTTCCTTGCAGTGGACTCCTAAAGATTCCCAGGCCTATCTCAAGATTAACGGGAGATGTGACGAGGTCGTACAACGTCTGTGCTGTGAACTCTGCCTTGAGATTCCGGAATACAAACAGTAAGATTCTTCCATGGGATTTACTTATATTATTTCAAAAATAGATAAGAATAATTTCATATTTTTATATAACATCATGTAAAACTCACTTCCTGTAGTGGAGGTAATATCTTGCATGGCCTACATGGAATGGAACGACTGTATCTTACTGTTTTTCTCACTGATTTGTAATGTAAATGTCATGAGATAACAAACATTGCTGCTGGTGATAGGTTTTATGGTTTGGGGCAGCTAGGGCCCTTTCAACTGTTAAGTACTCACTCGTTCAGCAATTGGGTAAAGGCAAGAATGCAAATTCACACATACTTTAATAATTCCAGACATTTTTAAGAATGGCTCATTTAGTGTAGTTCTGCAGTCAGTTTGTTTCCTTTTTTTTTCTTATTGTTTTTTATTTTTTTTCCTATTTATTTCAGGTCATGCGATCCTTTGTTCTCTCTTGCCACACATCTTAGAAAGAGGGAGATGTCATCATTCTCAACTAAGGAGTTACGTTTGGTTCCATCTCCCTGTGAGACACTGTTAAATACATCAGCAGACTCTGAGCTGGAATTGAAGAAAGAAGAACAAGATGGAGAAGCAGAAGCAGAAATAGACAAAGATAAAGAAAATCCTCCTCAGCCGGGCTGGTTCGGCAAAGGTTTAAGAAAACGGAAACTTTCTCAGAGTCGTAGAAGATCATCCAAGAGTTAATACTACCTGTAAACTTCAAGAAATGATCGCTGGTAGATTTATCTTCCGAGAGTTGAAGCCCTCCTGGAACTTGGCTCAGATATCGGTAGTGTAGCCCACACAGCCATCTTCTAAGAATACACTTCATTTTGAACTTGGGAAGAAAAAAGGAATGAATAACACATGTTGCGTACATCTCCTTGAAACTGTTAATCAGTCAACCCATCTTTCTAGGGCTTAGATATGAAACGGACTACAATTGCTGTGGAAAAGAATTGTGTCAGCTATCTCACTTTCAGTGATAATGGATTAAATTCTGACTGTGATCTGCTACAGACTAAGTACCTTAGGTCAGGTAGTCTATAAAGCTAGGCTGTTTTTACAGGAAGTCTTGTTGCAGACTTCCAGATTTCACTTGACATTTTTTGCACTGTTCAGTTTGCCATTCCAGTTTTGTTTGTTTTAGTTTTCAAAAGGATACAACAATGGTTTAATTATGGTTGTACAGGCCCACAATTAGAACTGAAGTGAGGGTTTGGGAATTTGCATGTAAGCATTTTTTGAATTTTTTTGTATTTTTTCCTCCATGGGTTCAAAATTTTCTAATGTTTATACAATTATAGAACAATCATTATCAGTGAAACAGACGTTAACTCTCATCTCTAAGATTCAGGATTTGAATAGTTGTAAACAACATACTCTAAACTTTGAAAACATTTTTTTTTATTTATTTATTTTTTTTATAAATGATAGATCATGCAGTGGTTATCCAAAACTTAAAGCTTAAAATCTGAAAAGAGCAAAGAATCTTTGGGTAGGATGGAATGTTCAAACTAGTGACCCTATGGTTACTTATACCACATTTACCAACTGAGCTAGGCATGCAGTTTAGTAGTTGGTGACAATCCCTATTGTTATTCCTTTGCAATTTTTCTAAAATTGTTTATAACTTTACTATCATTTTCTTGATTGCTCAATGACCTAAATGCTACTAGAATTATCTACATCATTCTGTTTTGGTTTATGCATTTGGGTATGCTGCATCATACTCACCTTTCCCACAAGATGTCAATTAAAAAAGACTAGGTTTTTGAAATGTATTGGTTTTATTTGTTAGGATGGAACAGACAGAAATAGAAAGAATGATGACTTTGCTAGGATATTTTCATTTCTTCTTATACCAAGAAGAGTTATTTATCTACTAAGCAGAGAAACTTAACAGAAACAATTTATGTGATATTCAAAAGATATGAAGGGAAACTGTACAGAAATACTGAAATGGTAACAGTGCTAGCTTTCAGTAGGGAACTGTACAGAATACTGAAATGGTAACAGTGCTTGCTTTCAGTTTTTTATTTTTTTCGCTTCTTTTCTTGTTTGTTATTTAATATATATATATGGTTTTTAATATAATATGTGTGAGTCATTAGCCAACAATTCAGGGACCCTGGGATCGATGTGCTATATAATATAGTTATTGTATCACGAATCAAGACAATAGCCTTCTGCCCTGTTGCATTATCTAGCATTGAATTTGTCACACACTGGTGATACCATGCATGCTCCACCCATAAAAGAAAGATAATCCAAGGTCCCTGAACAAAAAGCTGCAGGAATTCGAAAATTACTCAAATTGCAAGGGTTTCCAAATAAAAAATTGCATAAGCACATGAAACAGAAGATCACATTTGGGGAGGGGTGGGGGGGGGGGCAGTTGTCACTTAATTTTCTGAACTCATTTACTAATATTAGAATGGTTATAAGTACATAAAATCTACAAGTAGTCAAAATGATATATTAATACCCAAAGTAAAATGTAGTAGCATTTGAATTTGTTGAATTGGAAATATCATTTGTTAAATATTATTTGGCAAAATTTGGCGTATTTCACAAATGCGGTTGGTATCGTCCAACCTATCATGGGTATCTTGAAGTCTCAAGGCTAGCTCATGCCTGGTTTGTTTGTAGTGTTTAATACCTGCATCCTGAGGTGAGATACATCCATCACCATAGCCTGCATACCCTCTAAATGTATTTCAAAATTTGACAGGGCACGATGAACGTTGTGTCGTAAGGACCTCGTGGATGGATCTTGTGAGGGAGCCTTTTCTGGCCCATGAAACATTAACACTGTAAATATATTATGATATGAAAAGTAAGCTTATGATTCTCTTTTTTTCATAAAATTAACATCATTTTTAATAAAAAAATTATTAGAATTCTAGATACCTCAGAATTTGGGATGCCTTGGTGAGTCTTTGGCTTTACTATTAAAATATTCTAGCAATAATGTATTTTTTATCTGTTTTGTATCATATTAATATTAGAAAGGCAGGTGAATAAAATTTTGGAAATTCATAGGTTTTTGTGTGAAAAATTCAAATTTGTGTGTAATTCTTTCTTTCAGTGTTCAATGTTGCTATTTTTATGCACAATACCTTTTTCTTTGTGTGTGTGTGTTTCATTGTTTTACTCAATAATCAACCAATCATTGTCAGAGATTTCAGCTCAATCGCCATATCAGCAAATATTGCAACTTGTAACAGTTGATTCAACTTTCAGCTATTGATAAGGTGAAAATTACCTAAACAATGGCTATATGATTTGAAAAACTGTTTACCATATTTAACAAGTAACACATTTACTTTGAAAATGCTGTCTTTGTTTGAAATATTTAGCACTTCCATACTTTTTAACCAGTAAAATTTGTATGGTGTGGAACTGGTATTTAGAAAGTCTGTATACATTACACAGGTCCCATTGCACACAATGAAAGTTACTAGTAGTTACAAGTTGTAACAATATAATGCCAACAGGTGTTATCCACTTGTTAAAATTCTTAAATTCCTGCATTGGTTAACATCTCTGGTATAAGTTTAACCAGTTCTAATTTCGTTTTTTCTTGCCAAATGACTTTGGTAATACCAATGATAATAATTGTACAAGAGCAAACATAGCAATCACCTTGAACACAATTCCAGTTAGTCCTGTGCTCTCTTTATTGAGCTATCCATACATTAAGGTTATTAATTTCCACTATAGTAACTGTTTTTCGTATTTGGAAAGGTTACTTTGGGGGGGGGGGGGGGCAGAAGGGACAGTTACCAAATTTCCAAAGAAAGAAATTTAGCTCAAAAGAAAAGTTTCAAAAAAAGATTTTCATATATCATGATCCAAAGTGGTGTATATTTTCTTTAACAATACCATCCATTTCAAGACACATAAAACCGTTTTTTTTTTTTCATTTTCCTTCCAATGATCTCTTCTCACCGTCATGGATGCAACATCATCCCCAAGAAATATTCTTTTATACATATGAGTATAACAGTGAATTGGCTAAACTATCATAAATTATCCCAAAAAAAATAAATGTTTTGCACTAAGAAGCAGTTTGCTCTAACTATTCAGACATGACAAAAAGTACAATTTAAAAAACAAAGAAGGTTAAATCAATATGTAATCCTACTAAAGGAAAGAGAAGGTGAAACCCAATTAGTCACAGAAATATAAAGGCCTGGCTATACTCACTAATCATAATTCTTTGGTTGCTTAATTATCATGTTTCTCCATCAAAGAGGTAAACATGATTCAGATTTTCAAAATTAGGTAGGGCGTGACAAAACATTCCACCAAAACAAAGTTGCTTACACATATTATTGACGATACTTTAAAAGTTTAGTTATTTCTTATTCTGTTGGCTTGTATTGGCGAGTGTTGTCAGAAACAAAATACTGTGAAAAATTGATAATTGTAAAGGTTTTCTGAAACAATTACAAAAGCTAAAAGTATGTGGTTTGGTAAAATTCCCCAGTCCCCCCGCTCGCCCCCCCCCTTCCGCACCCGAGGCTTTGTTCTTAAGGGTGTGTAACTTCAACTGGTTTAACATATCTGTTATAATATGCACATCTGGAGAAGCTGTTGGTCAACATGCCTGCATTTCTACACTCAAGATATTAGTTCAGTGCATTTACTCTTAATTTAGCAGAAAATAGTTCAGTTAGGCCATAATTAACATATTAACCACTTTAGGTAATAATAACTTTCATGTTGAGCAGCCTTTACTATACGCAAACTAAGTCAGGACGCGATCATCTGTTACACAAATATGTTACAAACCTAACATTGGGATTTGAATACATCTCTCATCTCGTCTGAATGTCCCGACAAAAATACAATAAAGTAAACACACACAAAAAATGTGTCATGTGATCATGTCACTGCATGATGGGAAATATAACGTTGCTAACGCAACTGGCTACTGTAAAAGCCACTTTACCTTGGGCCTTCATGTTCAGTCTGCTAAAGTATAAAAAGTTACAAACATGCTATATTATAGATTCAGATTGTGGACGACCACTCACAATCGTTGAGGACTTTACAATTAGACGATTTTTAAGTTTAAGGGGGTAATACTAATACTCGTAAAACCTGTTAGCTATTTAGATATAAATAGTTTGTTGATGTCACTCTGACAATACCTTTCCTCAAATCGGAGTAACCTGAGCAAAATTCAATGTCTGTCTTCATCTAATGATATGATGAAGTCCCTTTGACCCAAATATCGCTTGCATCAGCTGAGATTTTTATTTCATTAGATGTATCCAAATATATAACAACCTCTTTAACTTTCTCACACATGTTGGCAGTAACGTCCGCTTAAAGTCTGTGTTGTTAGCATTCCGACACAAAACCAGAGTTTAATGACATTCCAATATTTAAGAACCTTGCAAGTGTTTCTCCAATTAAGAATTGCAGTGAGTTATTAACCTATCCACAACATCCCTACACTTCCCCCCCCCCCCCACCAAGTGAATGAACATAAGTAAGAAATTTATGAATTTAATTCCATTATTAATACTGAACTGCCAAGACACTATTAATGTCAGGATTAAAACACTTGCCAAAAGTAAGTTGGAAATTTTTCAAAACGTTTTAAAACTTTTACTTCATTACTTCAAAATCAAAACTTGAATATTGTTATGAAATTATAGTATTGAATAGCACCAACAAACTTACACAAAACAAACTTTGCACAGCAGTGGTAACTTCTGCTTACAAGTTAAAAGTTTACTTCTTGCAAGATGCAAGTGGTCAGTGTCAGGTGAATCTGCCCAAAACACAACGCAGCATACTAACAAAACTGGTAAAATGCTGAAACTATCTCAAAGGCAAGCACATAACATGGACTGTGTTGGACAACATTTCAAAAGCCAACTAAAGTTATAAACTGAGGGCCTCAAACAACTTCTTTGCTATACATACTACACAACAAGACTGTTCTCTTACATTGATCAGGTATCTGAAAATCTTCCCAAAAAAAGCTGTTTTTACTCAAAAACAAAATAGGAGTTTTCAAGCAAGGAATGCTTCACAGACAGTTCAGTAGCCTATCCAGCCTAACCTGAGATGACAGTGGGTAACCTAACCCATCTTCCCCACCAACGCCCACATCTTCTACGGACAAAAGTAAGACACAAATGATGGTTTAGAAACAAGCGAGTACAATAACCGAATTATTGGAAACACAATGTAAATGTTTAACACGGTTGTTCTTTAAAAGTCATCACTTTTAATAACCACTGTAGTTTGACTACCTTTTGTGCAAAAGACCCTTGTCATCTTGTGAGATATTGTACTCTCCTTCTGACCTTTGACACACACCATCTTTCAATTCTCAGGTCAAAGGTTAATTTCTTTCTTTTTATTCTCTTATGTAAATTCCAGATACACACAGCATGCTCAAAGCCACAAAGCAGTTCATTTTGATTGACTGAAGTATATTCCATGACCTAGGTTTACAGCACCCTTATTTCCGCTGGCTATAAACTTCAGTTTACTCCTATACTCTGAACTCTGCACACGTCAAAGAATGTATTAAGACTAGTGAAACAAGCACAAATATTAAAACAAACCTGTAAAAGAAATCTGTTTCAATCAGTAACATCAGCATACAATGAGAAGCGCCAAGGAGAACACAGGTCAGTTTAATAGCTAAGAAAAAACCTTTTTTAATGTTTCTTTGCCTCAAGGTGGTACAGATTTCTTCATTTTCCAGTTTATATTTTTAATATAATTCAGTCATTCCTTGAAGTCACAAATAAAGATTAATAGTCTACTGATTAAGGGAAAAAATTAACATAACAATATGACAACTTGGACACAAATTTGAACACTATTGTGTATGATAAACAAGTAAATGTTTTCCTCACAATTACACCATTTTATTTGCTCATTTCCAAGCCTCTAAATCTTGGATGCTTAATTTAGTCTGGGACAGTACCAAGCCACAACTCATCCATAATGCCAATACTGAAATTCCAAGTAATTAATGCAAATAATTCTTAATCAAAATGCTCACATGTTAATCCACATAACAAAATCACGAGATCACTTCATATTATATCTTTGTTTTAAACTTCAAATTTCTTTGTGATATAACCAAATATTCTATTAAGTTTTACACTTTTTTTTTCCCTGTTAAATTTGTAACATTTTGTTTTTCATTACACTATATATATACATGTTGCAGCATATTGAAAAAATATATATTAAAAAGTTAAAATGACCATCACTTAAACATGGCATCACTCAACAGTAACAAGCCTATATACGTGTACATATAAATCTACCATACTATTAGCAAAGTTAAGGACCTCGCCAATTATTTTGTGACTGATCTTCGTTAATGCCGATTCTCTTTCGTCATGGCCTGTGAAGTTTGTTTCAATCCCCAAATTCTGCCTTGACCCTAGTAGTAGTAGTTTAGCAATTTGATGTGACCATTTCCTTGTAAGATATCTAAGGCTATTTCACGCTATTTAAGTGTAACTTGGTCAATGGAAGTCAGGAATACAAGAAGCGTACGATTACATGAATTTTATAACCAAGGATCCACTCATTCTCATTTGTGTGACAGTTATGCCAGGTTGTGTAGAAAGAATCCACTACATGAAGAAGATCATACCAGTTGTTTAATGTGAAGAAACAATTACTTTGTGAGGACATCTGTGAAGACATCTGTGAGGACATCTGCAGTGAGGACATCTGAGGACAAAGTGAGGACATTTGCAGATTGCCAGACAACAGGCACCGAAATAAGCCGTACTGAGCTCAATTCATGTGATGATGTCATCATGAAGTCATTTTCTATGTTTCCCATCACCAAAATTTGAGAGAATTACTGCAAATTTACATATCAAAAAGAATCTGACACATTGTCACCCAAAAATGATGGCTAGGTAGATCAAATTCCCCACAGGCATGAGATAATGCTGTTTTATACTGTTTAAAACTCTATTAGTGAAAGCCAGGCCATCGAGCACTCTGTCTCCTTTTAATGCCAAACAAAATACAAACCCCTATCTCCCCATTCCTGCCAGACTTTTGAAATACACACAGTAACAGCTGTTTATAACCTCTTTAATATTTCCCTGGCAACAAATCCAAGGGTGTACAATATGCAGAGACTATCCATGCTAACAATCCAGCTAGGGTAACATTCATTCCTATACACTTGAAGAAGTTTAGTTAGTTTCATCAACTATATACTGAGTTTCATAATTCCAAAGCGTCAAGAATCTGACGGATCTAACCACCAATGACTTAGTTCCAACTGGTCCGAGTAACCCTTCAGCTCCCCGGCCCATCTCCCTCTGCCAATACCATCACATAGGGCAGCAAGATAAAGGACCCCCGTTGTCCCTCGAGTAACCCTTCAGCTCCCCGGCCCATCTTCCTCTGCCGTCACCACCACATAGGGCAGCAAGATAGAGAACCCCATTGTCCTTCGAGTTCGAGATCCGGCACCTCATTTTTCTTTCTCCCGACGAGAAACCACAGATCGTCTCCGTGTTTGCAAGAAGTTCCTAACCGTCTAACCGGCTCATTATCTCCAGTTATTTGTACGCCAGCTGTGAGTTTTGTTGTGACCAAATCGATGGTAGCTGCTGCTGCTGCTGCTGCTATGCCTACGATTCCAAAACTGCTAGGAGAGGGGGAAAAATTGTATAAGGAAATAAATAAGTAGATGTTTTAGACTAGGTTTTGATCATTTTATGATTGTTAGACTATTAGTATCTGACGTCTTTTATTTATCGGGCACTTTTTTAGTTGGGCATGACAAAGAGCGAGACAGATAATCTTTGGTGCCTTTAGTTTGATATTTGGCACATCATTCCCTCGAGATTTAAACCGAGGCAGAAAATAAAAAGAGCTGTCTTCATTCCCAAACAAACTTCTCATCCCTATGGGTAAACCCATCCAACAGACCAAAGCACAAACCTACCTATGGCTTTAACACCAATGAAACTCTTGAATAGAAATGTCCTACTTAGTCTAGAGTGGTTTCGATTTCCTTTTTTTTTCAAGGTTAACCAATCGGCTATCACTTCCTATTATAGACAATTTATCATAACGAAGAGCAAAGAAACTGTTAACAAACGGTTTATCTACTTCAAAAGGCTAAATATATGAGAGTAAGAGGGCCTGATATTCCGATCCTAGCAGGATCTTATTCAGAGGGCAAACTGGAAGGGAGGAAAAAATGCTACTGATGCATTAGAAAAGAGAGAGACAACTGAGTGAGAACCAATAAACAAAGAGGACAGTATAACTAGACAGACCAAAGGCAGTGTAATGACAGGAGATGAAAGGGTTGACGAGATAAACTGTCCAAAGTTTTGTAACAAATTAAAATCATTCATGATTCTTGTTGTGAAATTGATATCATAATCTCAGATGCATATTCATACTTACAGGCGACCTGCCTTTGTTCTTGCTGCTCTGATAGTGCTGAAATGGGTTACCATGGTAACCTCTGCCATACCTGTCTGTGTCATCTTCTGGCTTCTTTTTAACCTTCTTGACCTGGAAAA
>KN897128.1:9792-25105 GCA_000934455.1 Apostichopus parvimensis
CTCCCCTTAAACCCCTCCCCCAGGCCGGCCATCAGTCTTCAGCCCCCGCCCCCACTCAAAAGTACCTTCCTACGCCACTGAGTGCCATCACATATGGAACTCATGTATAATAAATACAGTTAGCCTCAGTCTGAAGAAGATCCGGCAAGGATCGAAACGTCAGGCCATCTAACTTTTATATATGTATAAGACAGATTATTTAAATTCAACATTAGTATGTCCTAATTAAAAAGTGGCTTTCACTGCAAACCTCAAATTGGACTATTTCGAAAGACCTGTAATTTTGCTTCAATACATTGGATGTCCCTAATAAAATGCTCTGGACATGAAATATCAAGATTAAAGAGGAACAGAGCTTGTGACTACGGAACAATGTGAATGTAGAAGTGTCAGGGTAACACTTCCATGGTTTGGAAAAAGACATTAGTTAAGAACAAATGCACAGAATTAATCGAAGTTGAAAGGAATATCTTGGAGGTGGAGGGGCGAGAAGGGGGGGGGGGTAACAAAGAGGTTCAAGTATCTTAAGTTTATTTCGGAAAAGTTTATAATGGAAAATTGGATCATGAGTCAGAGTCGAGGTTCCTATGAGAAAAAAAGCTGGATACATAGTTACCCCAAATCCTGTTGAAATTAGTAAAGCAACCGTTGACACTTGTAAGAAAGGACAACCGGCTCAGACAATACGTTCCAATAGTTCACAACCCTCTAAAAAAAGAAGTTCTAACGAATATTGAAAAGGATTTGAAAAGGAAAAGAAACCATTAAGTGCCAAGTTATCAAAGCCGTAGACAATCTTGTGATACCCTGAACTTTACATCCAGTTCAGGCTATTAGTATTAGAATATGGCATCAGTGTTTCCCTCTTAGAAAATGAAAGGTTCACACCAGTTCGTTTGAAGCGATGTGAGTGTTATAACATAGGACAAACAATCCTGTACAAAACAGAGATATTTATGAGCCATAACAGGTAATTCATGAAACTCCCGCGTGCTTCTTATAAACTAGGTATATAATGCATCTTCTTTCAAATTGTGGTGAGCCTTGGCTACATCCGATCTGTATTAAACAGTACACCGTGAAGTGTTCATAGCCTATATAATGAGCCTATCATGTTTCACTGACATCTAGTTTTAAAAACTTATTTAGCTGGGCTTAAAGAACCCTTATTGACGTTGCTCTCCACCTCTCTCTCCCACCCACCCCCCTCCCGCTTCCCGCACCTAAGATTTAACTTCCTTATTCCAATTCATGTTCGATCTCGATGTTGTTGCATTTTTTATCTAAATGTGACGATTTTTGTCACATCACCCTACGGTGAATACTAATACCTCTCCTCTCTCACATTAGCCCTTCCCCAACACGCATAGGCCCGATGTTTTTGAAAAATCACGGGGCGGTGAACAAAATTAGCGAATTTTGATTAACAAATTCTACTTTGCAGATATTGTATCACTTTCATATTTTAGCAATTGGATATATTGTTTGCAAAATGCTGGAATACTCAAGCTTAAGGTTTTCAATACGGATGTTATATTTCCTTGCAATCCCGTCAGGGCCGTCACCACCCCCCCCAACATTTACCCAACCCCACTTCTCCAAAAAAGAATCCGGTATGTGCTTCCGAATGCAGCGTCTACCAATAAGCCACCCCACAGATTGGTCATTTCTTTTCATTTGTTGCTCTTGCTGCGCTTCTCCTTTCCGTAAAAGTAGTAACAAGTAGGCGGGCCCATAGTTTCGACCAATAAAAATGCAGCACCTTCTCCGTTCCACTGCATGTACTATGCGTTGACTATAAACATGTATACGTGCTATATAGGGAGCAGCGCTTATAATGTACTCGAACTCCCGTATAACGGCGTAACCAATAACCAAAACATCGAAAAGCTTTTTACCTGCGATGACCTTTTCACCAAAAGACGTGAATTCCCAGACGATAATATTTTATGAGTTTTGCTGAAGCAGTAAGTGCTATTGCATATCGGACTGTTTTTCTGTTTTCAGCGAAACTCGCAGGTCCTTTGGGCTAGCAAACTAACATCACTTAGGCCCACAAAGTCGTGAGAATCTGGCACGGAAGTGTTCATACATTACTTCTGTGGAACCTATAGACGGAAATCACATAGCGCAAAAAACTCGCACGGAAAGCACGTGGAGACCATAATGCCCATGCAACTAACATGTTGTGTCACTGACAACCGCCCATCAAATAGTTAGGCTTTATTTAGCCTAATGTTAAACTTCGACAGGAAGTCAGCAAGAAAGAACATTGTGACAATGACTAAGAGATTTAATTTATCATAGCCTTATAAATACAGATTTTAAGACAGGACCCTATCATGGCGAATATCATTGACGACGACCCTGCATCCCGTTCAGGAGAACTTGCCATTTCTGAAACTGAAAGGCGTAAGGACGATTTCAACAACGGCTCTCAGTCAGACGACACCAACTCCACTGGTGATTCAATAGAGCCAGCTGTAGATACTAACGTTAGTAGCATCATTATTAATCAAAATGAAATTCAGGTTCAGAAAGCAGGCTATTTCGAGAGAGTTGAACTTGAGCCAGGTCACGTAGAGGAACGCTTTAGGGTGGATCGTAAGAAACTGGAACTTATGCTCCAAATCCAAATTTCACCTGGTAAGACTCAATTATTAATTTAGCCTATCCATTATTTAGTTTAGGCCTAGGGCCTAACCTAACTAGCCTGGGTCAAAGCACAACTTGACTTGAGGTAGGCTAGGATTAACTTATCCAAATGGTGTTAAGAAGCCTAATTAGCGCCTAGGACAATATGATATTTTCCACAAATTTTGTCACTGTCATGTTTACGTTGAGCGATGAAGTGTCTGAAACTGATAAGGATTTGAGGATGAAATATTTATGAAAAGTCCTAAAAATTTATGTTTTGGAAATTTAAGGTTTCTTTACTCATTATAATAGTCACTCACCTCAGTATTTCTTAAGTGCATGCAATTGATGATTTGAATGTGGAACCTTTGGAATCAAGTTATGTGAGTTTCTGTTCCAAAATTGAACCCAATGGCATGGCACAAATACCACATCATGCCCAATCAACTGTTTTTACCTAACTTTAATCCTCTGACTAGGATAGGCCAGAGTCAACATTGCACTTAAAAAATCATGTCATATTCATTAGGTTAGACTCTCAACTCAAAGTAAGATTTTGCTAAATAAAGTTTAAGTTACAGCTGTGATTCAGCACCAGGCCTATTTTAGTATTTACAGGTTGCTCTTACCGTATTACTAGGGAAATAAAAAACAATTAACTTTAAGACCTAGCATTTAATTTTAAGGGAACCTTATGAATTCACTAATCACACTCATCTTAAAACCAAAGGGCTATTATTTGACTGAGTGAAGCTCACATAGGTTTATTTATAGGCCTAGTCCTATAGCATCTGACTGAATATGCATTTGTTGTACTACTAGTACTTGTAGTTTCAAATGTGAGATGAGTTTTTATAGCAGGAAGGTTGTCATAAGTATCAAAATGATTTTGTAGTAAAGTGATCAAGTCTAGTTTACTTTGGAAGGTTAGTTGAAAGTAATTTTTTTCACCATGGGTGCCTTAGTAACTGGCTGTGAAACTTTTTGTTTGATGTGTATATTTTCTCACAACTATAAATTTTGCCATATCCTATATATATTACATTGTGTCAGTAACTACAGATTCACAGTGTAGAGTGAAATTCTTGCACAAAGGCAGTGCAAATTACATTTATTGATTGCCTTTTCATATCCTCCTTAAACATTTGGTACAAGGAAGACGTCACTTACTATTGATTAAAGACAAATTTTATTGACTGCTTTTCTCACTTGTTATCAGGATGAGGAAGAGATCTATTTCAGCGTAGAAACTTGGAAGGACTACCGTAGTAGAATAGCATCTAAATTAGACTACAGTAACATATATGTACAAGTTGAAATATAAACAATTAATTTAATTTTCTGTTGTGCATTTTTAACTTTTTACAAGTTTAGTAGATTGTTGCTTTCAAGTGTGAAAAGGCTAGAATGTAAACCTTTGTATACTGAAACATTTGTGTGAAATTAATTTACAAATGTTTCCAAGAAGTAATTATTGAATGTGCTGGATTCTAAATTGAATTCTGGATTGACACCAGTGATGTTCATAGTTTGTGGTCATTAACAGTGCTCCCAAATAGGATAGAAAATTAAATATTGGTTACTCTTACTCAAAATTTAACAAGAATTTATTGTTTCTCTGAGGTATTGAATTGTTTGGTATGAAAACCAACCATATATGTCTAGAAATTACAGGGAGGGGTCAGAGCCTCCAGAGAAAAAACTTGCAAATTTCTTAGAAAATTTTAGAATCATGGCAAAAAGCTGGCAGATCTTTAAGTGTGCTCAAACCCATTCATCCTCCCCCTCAGAAGTTTATGCATTTTATCAACAATCAGCCATGAATTAGGTAAATGAGCTGAAGCCCTAGAAAGTTACATATTAAAAAGTGCAGTGTAAGAATTGTTGCACTACTTAAATTGACAAAATAATCTTTATGTCTCACTTGAGGAAACAAAATAGAAAGAAAATCTTAGTTATTAATACCTGATAAAGTGAGACCAGTACCTCCATACACCCCATACCCCTTGTCACGTTATCTCCCTCCCATTGTGTCTCAAAGAGAAAGAACATGAGTGTCATTAAAGTAACAATTTTTCCAATTGCCCAAGGAAAGCTATACATCCACACTTACATGCAGGAAATATTCAGTGTTGACATTTGGTGTAGCTATTTTTGATTTTATGAATTTCATTTTTCATAAAAATACTGAAAATTGTATGTTTCAGTATGCAACAACTGCTATGTATATTGTCATATGTGTAGCAACTTTCATTTCATTCATTTATTTTGTGTTCACAACATGCCTTTAAATGTTTACAAATAACAAATGATATGAAGTAGTATACAAATAATGAATGGTTATGAGTGCAATAGTGCAAATATTTCATGAGTTAAAAGATGGAATGTTCCATTCAACGAGGCGCAGCCGAGTTGAATGGAACAAATTACATCTTTCAACGAATGAAATATTTGCACGAATGGAAACCATTCATTATTTGTTTTACACAACACCTTCAAATTTGGATATAATTGGATTGCACTCATGCAACAGATTGTTTTGAACAGACAGGTTTCTCTGCTCTCTTACCATTGAAAAAAGTGCTATCAAAAAAGTATAACCCATGGTTCTATTTCATAGAGTGGAATAGAGCGGATTTTGCATGCAATCAACGAGCAATTGACCAATCAAATGACCAGAATACAATTAGGTGTTGTATAATAGTGAATAATACTTGAAGTGAAGGAAGCATAACAATAAACCCTTGCGGCTTGATAGGGTGCTCCGCTCCCGAAAAACACAGCGAAGAGACCAATCATAAGTACAATAAAGCAAAATACACAATTACATACAAATAGGACAAAAGACTATAACATTGACTATCTTGCATAGCATCTTCCAATGCGGATGATGGATAAATTATTCCCTAACATGTGCAGTATATATGTATACAACTTGAGTCTGTCTTAACTAGTTCTACTAGAGGGAATGTGATGCCTCATAACTCTCGTGGTACTGTATATGTGGAGATTGATATAATTTGCTTGAAACCTTGATAATTTCCATTAATAACACACCAATGATTGAATCAACTTATGTTTTCTTATTAATTTTATGGGAGTGAAAAAGGATCACCTCCCAATGCAATATATTTGGTGGAGGATGCTATCAAAACAGTTTTATTTTTGTCAAAGTTTTGTAGAAGAAATTAAGTCTGAATTTATATTTCATCAGTCTTCACTCTCTATTAGCGATTTCCTTGGAGTGTTCAAATCCATTATCAGGTCTGATTCTGTGAAATATTTGAAATCAGGGCTTTATTTCAAAATTATAAAGGTCATTTTAATAATTAACATAATTTTACAGTACTCTGGATTGCTGAAATCTGGCATTGCCATTGACATGTTTATTGCAGCTGCATTTTACAATTTTTTTTCCTTTGTTCTTTAGAAAAGTTCAAAGTTTTTAAGTTGCATGATTTATTTTACCGTTTACTGTATTAAAATTGTAGTTACTTGCTTTCTAGTTTTATCTATGTCAGTACTTTGTTTTTGAATATTTGTTGTTTTGAAGTTTCTGGAGACATGCATTTGTGTATTGGGTGAAGAAGGGTAAGTGGAAATTGTGAGGGGAAAAAACAGGGTACTCTTTCCACACCAAGTACTTAAAAAATTTCCAAAAACAATGTATTCTTAGCAATTTTATTCTATATACTTTATGTACCTTCACATATTATAAAAAAAATAAATTTAAAAAAATTTAAAAAAAACATGGCTAGAGATTTGTTAAAGTCATATATGTGAGGTAGGAGGAGCATCTCGACAGTTGTTTCTATGGTATTCCTTCTGTGTATTGTAATTAAAGGTGTTGTAAGAACTTGGCAGAAGGATTTCACTAAAGTTCATGGTTTCCATGAGATTATGATTTGTTGCTGTGACAGCTGCTGCACACTGATATACCTTCAAATAATGTCGTACAGTACCGTATGTTGCATGTGAACAATAACACGATATAGCAATGAAATGTTTACAATAACTATAGAGCCCTATGTGATCCCAAATGGTTTAAAAGTCAGGTAATATTTTTCCAACTTGTTGGATAGATTGCCAAATTCATGTTGAATGCCCATCCCGTTGACCTACATTTGAGCTTCTTTGCTCTGTCATAGATAGTACATTACTTGATGAGCTATTTAATAACATTGCTCGTTATGGTGCACATCTGTATGCCAAGGAATGATTTAGTGAACATTTTAATTTTGTGTAAGCAGTTTTGATTGTGAAAGCTCTGCTCTTTTTCTCCAATTAAATAGTATTATGCCTCTAGGTAAGAAGAAATGCTACATCTTTTCACAGCTTTGTATAGCAGGTAGCCCCTTTTCGAGTAGTATTATAATATATTATGCATATATGCATATTATATGCATAGATATATGCATATGTTGCATATATTGCATATATGCAACACTAGCTATATTATCCCTGCATGCAGTATTGAAAATAAACAATAATATGATATAAAGTCCATAAAACATTATGTAGTACACAACTCCATTCAAATTGGAGTTTTTTGAGGACTTGTAATGTAACACTTTAGGTGAATTTGTAAACAGATTCTTTGTTGACCCTGGAAATAAACATTCTCATGGCAAGGAGACCTCATTTGTTTGCCCACAATGCTATGCTATTATCACCAATTACAACCTGATAATGTCCGTAAGTTGGCTGAATAGAGTGTGCTACAGAAGCCTCTAGAGCCATTTTTCTACAACTGAACAATAGGTTTAACAAACAAACTTTTTCCTGCAGTTTACCTCTCATTTGCATGTTGTTTTTAACATAAAAACCCTTGAATATATCGTGGAGAAATTCTGAGCCCATGAGGGGAGGGGGGGGCGGGGCATGCTGTAAAAATCCTCCAAGTGCTCTATTTTTAAATTGTAAGCCCTTGTTTTATGTTAATGAAAAGTAACCAATTTCAAGTTTTCCATTACAAAGTGCTCCTTCATTTCCTGAAAAATGCTCTTTTTATTGAGAAACCAAAAAAAAAGTGATTAAAACGTGCCATTTTGTTTTAAAAAATTCAATGATTTTGTGGTTAATTTTGCCTGTGAAATCAAAGCTACATGACTCAATGCTGCCCCTCCCAACCCACTGTGCACCCCCACCCCCGTCACCCTCATCTTTAACAATTGCTAAAAAGTAAACACTGTAAAACCAATCATTTAAGCTAATTGACAGATAAACTGAAACTGTATAAAAAACTCCTTTGGGATACCATGTATTACTAGTGATACGATTTTGGAAACCAATACAAGATTTACTCACTTTTGGTATGAAGTTTAAATTATTTTAAATTTTCACGGTCAGATAATATGTCAGTAATCATTTTGGGATTTGGCATCATTTTCAAAAGTAGGTCATTTCAGTTTCGGTGTTACCTCAAGGGTGCACAGTATATATGGGGAATAATTTAGCTGTAGTTCAATGCATGCAACTAATTTGACACATCACATTCTGTCAGGTGCGTAGTGAGGAATTTGCCAAGGGAGGTACGAAGCTGTAGGCAAACTATCAGAGCCGTAGATACGGCATTGGAAACTATCTAAGCATAGTGCCACCATGAGTTGGCGTGAAGCGTACCAGAAAATTTTGGCCGAAAATGCCTCCCAGATCACTGGAAATGGCACTTCCCAGGCCTTGTAAGTAGTTGTACAAAAAATGTCTATTTTAGAGCGAACCCGATAAGTTATTCCCCGTATTTCAATATCATTAGGTGATGCCTCCCTCTGCTTCATTGTATACAGTTCCTGAAAGGAAAGAAACACCCCTGGCCCTGTCTGAGGTTCGTAAAGTGGTTGTTGGTGTTTCCAAAGTTTATCTCTCTTAATTAAAAAACAGCAAATCATCAAGAAGAACATATTTGTTTTTATGACAAAGATATAGGTCATTAACATTTAATATTTTAATACTTCACAGAAAATACATAAAATATTTGCTTTTAGCTATTTTGTTTTCATTTTGTCTGTGTGCATCATTTCTTAGAAAAATTGTTCTTAAATTCCGGGTCTAAGTCTGGAGGCAGTTGGCATTCTTGAAAGCATAAAAAGTCAGTTGGTGTGTTTTCCAAAGGGTGATGGAGAAAAACCACAATTTGTCAACTCTTTTAAAATGCTGGTTATTTAAAAGAGACTCTTTGGAACAAATGAATTATTATCTGATTAGCTAATTGCATTAGTTATTTACTGGTTTTTACCATTTTTTTGAAAAATTCAACAGATACCTAAATTTGTTTTAATACCTAAATTTCTTATTTTGGCATTGCCTATAATAGTCATCATCAACTCGTAAGTAATATTTGAAGTTAAAATATAATATTTCCTATAATTTTCCAGTCAGTTTTCTTTTTTTCATTTACTATTTAATATAAAAAATAATTTCAGAAGGGACTAATGTACCTGTCGTACTATTTCTGCTCGGTTAAACGGTAGATGACTTTCTTTTTTCCGGTTAACCGCAAGAAAACTTGCTGCTCAACGTATTCGAAGACACCATTTTGGTTCTCTCCTACGACCTTGTCAAATTACGAAAAACTTCTCCTTCAAGGACACTACCTTAATTCTGTCTGCCAATGGCTATACTGTATATGGTTCCAAACAATGAAAGAAACATGTCAGGAAGTGCCAGTAGCCAAAAAAATTATATTTCAAACATATAAATTGGGAAACTGAAAGTAAACAACTGTGAACCCTTCTTTCTGTTGAAAGTAAACTGGAATGTGGAAAATGTAAGCATAGTTTACTACAGTTTATATTTTAATGTTTTGGAGATGTTACTCGAAGGTGTATATAAGAATTGATCATTGACAATGTAAAATCTAAGGGGGTGCAATCTGCCTAAGGTTTGGTTAAAGTGAAGGTATAGCATTATTAAATAAAAAACAAAGAATTGTGTTGGCCTGTAAAGTTAAAGTTGAAGGTTTACTGTCTCGTATCAAGGCATCGCCTTCTCACACGACTTTACGACAGTTAATCCCTTGGTCATTGGTAACGTAATCGTATGAAGTCTTACATTATAGTTAAAAGTTTTAGTAAAACGTATAGACGTCTTCGCACATGATGCAAACTAGAAGAATTCTGTCTTCAATGAATCACGAGGTTGATGGAATCAGTGGAGTTGAAACCATCTCCATAATACCAATGGTACACACTCTCTGAGTCGATCTATCTCTCAGTCTTGTGGCGTTCCCCTGTATACGGCACCCGGGCCAAGCACAACATAGTCAAAATGTCTATTTACTGAACACACTTAATTCTCTATTTAAAGTGAATCTACCCACAACAGATGAGGTTCGTGAATCAACCACAACTTAATTTGAATAACATTGGTATGCAAAATAACCATGATTTCTACAACCAGCCTATAGGTACCTCACTACAAAAATATGTAGGCGTACATTACTGAATACAGTATTAAATTGTTCAGAAATGCTTACAAGTGCACGATAGCTGTCCCTGTTATATAACAGGAATCTAAACATTGTAGGCCTACCCCCCCCCCTTCCCCTCCCATTCCCTGTACAATACAGCACCTTAAAACCATAATTCATGGGTCACTTTGTAAATTTCAGATTATTCTGAACAACCCAACCATTACCTGCAGAACTTGTGTTAATTTTGCTATCCCACCTTTTTATTTCATCTGATTTTTTTCTTCTTTTTTTTTTCATTCTTTTGCTTGAGGGGGGGGAGGTAGAAAGGAAATGGGAGGGGACAAACAAAGCTCCTTGAAGCTGCAATCCTCTTCCCCCTCCCCCTCCTCCTACATTTTGCTGCCACATGACCACCCTCTTCCATGTGTCTGATGCTGGCGCTGCCACTGCCCTGAAGTCCAACGCCGCCCAATCACTTCGTCTCCGTGGTATATTTTGACATATTCCCTCAATCTGATGACTTTTAAATCTGGAATGGAGCCAGTCCCTTTGAATTCACCTCTACATCTCAGTTTTCAGAATGTAGGTCTTTCTCAGCATGAATGTCAAATTGTGTTAGTTTTCAATCCTTCCATGCAGGCATCTCAAGGTCTTTGCCAAAAGGATTCTTTTACGCCCCCTGTGCTGGGGCCAATGCCGTTCCCTAATGGCACATTGGCTGCTGCTGAGATGGTCTGTATATATACATGGACTATTCCGTAATTGACTTCTGGAGGATGAACTCTTAGCTTGACAGTTACTTCAGTATAGAAATTTGGGTGTCTTCATGTTGTTGTTTTCCCTGTAAACTCAGTATGCACAATGGTGGCGAAGAGCTAACAACACGAGCATGCCGTGTTACTCCTTCCACTCACTCACACGCTGCTATAAAGGAGTTGGCACTGGTACTTCAGAAGACGCAGAATTTTATGAAGGACTTCATTTTTCAATGATTAGAACAAGAATGGAATTGTTTGTTTGTGATGTTGCTATGGAAACAATTTGTGACTGTGACATTTACCAATTGTAGAAAGTGTCTTAATTTTCAGTCTTGGACTTTCTACGGTCTGTGTCATAGGACAACCCTCCTCTACTAGGTCTATATTTATTGTTTGCTGCATGTAAGTATATATATTAATACTATTTACTTCTGTAGGGTGAACAGTACACTACTTCACCTGACCCTGGGTAGGTGCAACTTTATAAAAAAAATATAATATTCAGGGTAATGTTGACACTTTGGGACCCTTCTATACTAAATCATGCTAGGCATCTCTGTGGGAACAGGTGACAACAAGTTTGGTTAGCATTGCATTCCGTCTATAGTAGCATGTACCAGTACAGCTCTGCTGTGCTTTCCACAGTAGTCTATTGGGTCATGTCAGGCAACTGTGGCTAATAAAACGTTCCACTCCTACTGTAAATGTTCAAATGTTTTACAACAGCTTCTAGTGTTGCAAAACAGATTCCAGGTCTCCACTTTTAGTCCAGCTGTTACTGAACTATTGCCTTTAGCTCTCTCCCTCAACCTTTTCTTTAGAAAACAAGAAAACATAACAAATTCTACCACAATCAGGGAACTAGCCAAGGCAATGGGGGGGGGGGGGGGAGGCTAGGGGAAAAGGCATATTTTTGGTGGACAAAAATATAACCCTGATATGGCAGAGTGATATAATGGGAGGTGTTCCCTCTCTCCTTTGGGAATTTTTCTACAAGTAAAATGACTTAAATGCAAACTGGTACTATCATTTGACCATTTTTCAAATCGATGCATCGCATTAGAAGCTGTTTATAATACAAACTATTAGCCTAGTTATAATGGGAGGTGTTTCCACTCTCCTTTTGGAATTTTTGTACAAGTAAAGTGACTTAAATGCAAAATGGTACTACTGTATCATTTGACAATTTTTCACATTAATGCATTGCATTGGAAGCTGTTTCTAATTCAAACTATTATCCTAGTTCTATATATTTTGGATAAGTAGCAGATCTGATTGGGGACGGGGGGGGGCAGGAGCTAAGGGGAAATCTGTGGGGGTATTATTCCTTCGTGCCACCCATAGCACTGCCACTGTCAGGAAACAATTTATGAGTTATCACAAAGAAAAAGGCTACGTCAGATTGCTGCTATACAAGTACAAACTACAAGGATTTTTAGCAGTTTTTGTACATAGGAACTGTATGTGGACAAAATTCAGAGCCTTCAAGCCTGCTACGTAATATTTGAGAAACAAATTATTCTCTGGACAATCAACAGTAACAATGTGTTAACTTAAGTGTAACTTCTTCCATTTTGCTATGAATGCCACTGGTCTAGTCATTGGAAACTATTGTGGTAACTAGATGTGAGCTGCTATAATTAACACATCCTATTCATAGCCTAGCAGGTAATTTACATGTAACAGTGTACGATTGATAGTCTCACAATGAACCCTCTCTGTATAGATGTGTTTACTCATATTCAAACTGCTTCTAATTATAAATTCTTCTAATTCAATGGTACCCACCACCCCAGAAAACAGTTCTGTTGTAGAAACCTTTCAAGATTAAGTTACTTTACTATTTGGAGATAAATTTCCTTGTGGGCATGTCACAAAGTTTGAACAATTTGTTTGGCAGATTACAATGAAGTGTTAAGGTGTGATTTCTGCCAAGCTAAATCCTCTTACTGGACAAGCTTGTCCTAGGCTAGCAAGAATGACCCTTAGAGGGTTTACTCTTAGAAGGTTCCTTTGTGTTTAGCACTTTTTTTAGGCTTTGTGTACTTTTTATGGAGAAATGAATATTCAATTTCATGCCAAAGTTACTTGAATATTCATAAAAACCTACCTTTGGTTCACCCAGTTATCAACATCGGTGGTGACAGATATCTATAGGAAATGTTATTATTTGTGAAGGATATTTCATTTCATTTCATTTATTTATTTTTGTTCTATCACAACATAAGTATGACATATGACATAGAAGGAGATAAGGAACAAAACTTGTGAAAGGAAGTGTACTAAAAAACCATATAGGGCTTGTCAGGTAGTGACAGTCCCTGAAAAAGTACAGAACTTTACAAATAGAAAAGAGAACCAAAAAAATAAAACAAAAAGAACCACCCCTTCCTCTCCCGTCCCTCACCCCCCTCTCACCCCCAGTAATATATACACAAGGAAGTTCTCTGGTCATGGATATTCATTTTCTATCAGATAAACCTTTAAATTTATGCCTAACTTTATCATTAGAAATGACAAAAAACAATATGGGGAAAAATGAGGAACTGAGCATGAAGAAATAAACTAGTAAATGACAATGAGGATTTTATTCAGATATAAAGGATACGCTACTAGAGAGGGTTGTGGGGCCGGGGGGGGGGGAGGGGGATGTGGGGGACCAAGATAGCAGATTATTATTTAAAGAATTTAGATTTCTTAGTTAGATTATAGGTTTATAAGTATGCTTGTGTGAGCATTACACAATGGGTTGGTTAGAATGAATTCTAAGACCTTCTTCAGGTATTAAAAGAACTATTACCCGTATACACAAAAATATAAAACTAAATTATTCCTGGTATAACTTTATTCTAACTCTGGAATAGGTCACAGAATTTTTGTCTACGACTTGCCTAAAGTTTGGACACAAATTTACGGCAGTCCAATTTTGATTAGCTAATTGAGTTATAGTGCACCATTAATGTTATATCATCATTGATGATATATGATTCATCAAACATATTAAGGCACTTAGCCCAAGTTTACAACAACAAAATGGGATATTGCTACAAAATATCTTTCAAACTTATTCTCTGATTAAAAACTCTGAACATGCAGAAACAGTAAAATTATAAATTGTTTAAATCTACTAGAAGATTGTAAATTGTAAACTCTCATGACACGTCTCGGTTTTTCTGGATTAGTTAATAAAAGTTTCCTGTTTTCTTTCTATTATTTTCTTCCCTTCGTTTTTATTCTTTACATCATTTGCATGTAGAGAAGTGGAACTGATTGAGGCATTGTGTAAAGTACATTGTCAGGCATTACAAATGTAAATTTTCTAAATCATATCGAAAAAGATCCCCTTTTTCTTGAGTCTTTCATTTCTTTACTCAGGTATGAGGGGGTGGTTATGCTTTGTGGTGGCACAGTTTATCTCATGTGGTTATCAACTTCCTCCAATAAATCTCCTTTCTGAAACCCAGTAAAATGGCTTCAAAAAGGCTGTAATTTGCAACAACCAGGTCATCATCACTCATCACTTTTGAGGTTTTGGAATATCAAAATCAAACTCAGCCAAATGTTGTCAGATTGTGCTTTATTAAAAGACAATGTAATTGTGATGAAATCTGGTGGGGTAAGGGGTCGAGTGGTCTGAGGGAGTTTTGGAAAGGGAGAGTAATGTGAGGGGCGCGAATACTTTTAGTCAACAGTCTTTGAGTGTGGCATTGAATGTGGCATTAAAAGTTATATTTTCCAGATAATTTAAAGAAAACACTTACGTGACTTAAAAGTACAACTGCATACCCACATGTTTACTCATCCAGAGAGCCTAAATGTTATTTTTTGGGGTCTTACTAGACTATTTGCTGATGGGGTGGGAGGGAGAGTGGGGGTGGGGTGGGGGAAGGGGAAAAGGATTAGAAGTAGGTGAAAAGGTGACAAGGGATTCAAAATGGGGGAGAGGGAAACATGCAGGAAGGAAAATGTAATTGTCAATAGTCTCAGAGTGTGTTTTTAATGTATACATTTTTTTTCCAAAAAGTTTCATGAAATAATTTCAGTAATGAGTATTTTTTGGGGGTCTGGGGGGAGGGGGAGGGGTTGAAGGAGGGAGGGGATGGAGGGGGAAGGAATATTGAAGCTTGTTTCGTGGGAGGAAAATCTTTATTTCAACAATCTTAGAGTGTGGCATAAATGTAATGTCTTTTCAGGAGATTGTACATACCCTTCATACTCAAATTCATACTCGAAGTAATAAATATATGAAAGGTTGAGTGGAAGGAATACTGAAGCACTTTTCCTACAGAAACTCAGATTTCAATGCTTGTAGGTGTAAAGATCATAACAGTACTCATCCACATGATGTGGAAATGGTTCCACAGTAAGTTGCAAATATTCCCTGTCAGTATGTTGTTTTGCAATTTGGCAATGGGGTTAAAGTTGTTACATACCATAGCATATATGCTTTCAGTAGGGTGTTTGATATGTGACAAGCTATGCTTGATACAGTAGGTACTTCTTATCT
>KN897136.1:0-11481 GCA_000934455.1 Apostichopus parvimensis
TGGGTTAATAGTTAGCCTGTGCCTATGTTCTGTTCAGTTTCGTAGTTTTGGCAGCTACTGAATTAACTTGGCTGATATATATCAATACGTTGATCTTTTCATCTAGTTGCAAATCTCAATGTAATATGACCGTCTTACCTGACTATATAGAAAGGTGAACATTACCCCAGTTTTAATGGTTTGTGATACTGCCCTTAATTAGTCCTTAATGTTCCACATATATGTGTTTTGTGGATTTACTTCGCACTCGCTAGAACAGTTTGACTTATGGAAAATTTTTTGTTCTACTCAACAGGCGAGTGAAATAACAAAGGCTTGCGGTGCCAAATGGGGTCTGATGAATGAGGAAGAGAAGAGGCCACATCAGGAGAAGGCTATCGCAGACCGAAAGAGATATGAAGGAGAGGTAGGTCCACCAATGGGGGTGGCAGTGATCTAAGGACACGCCATCTTGTTGATAGTCACTTTCTATATAGTAAAGTTTTTACAATGCAAAGTGGCTAGGCTAGCTAAGGGTTTACAAAAGTAAAAGTATGTCCTTGAACAACAAAGAAACTTTGGCAAATATTGCCAAGTATTTTGGGGCTGAACCGATGGGATAGAGATACCAAGTTTGTGTGTCTTATGTGCTGTCAACTTAAAATATGCAGGAACTAACCATGGGTTGAGGGAGGGCAAATGTCCTTTGCAAGGTGGAATAGAAGGCTTGGATTAGGAAGTTGGTGTTATATCAATATATTTCCAGACTATTCATAGTGTCAGTCGTGTAGAGCACTTCACTGAGAAATGTGTAAGTTTGTAAACTTGTCGTTTTTAGGGTGGCTGACAAGAAAATGTGTTGTGTTTTAAAACATTGAGTTTGCCATATTTCAATTAGTTTCATGGAAGAACAGCCTCTGTATTTTTTACATGTCACTTCTCTTAATCAAATTTTATGTTAATCTAACAGTTGGTTTTTGTCGTTATCCATCAGTCGTTTCAAATGATCCATAAGGTTGGTTGGTTAGTTTACAGTAAGCATGCTTTTTGTCATAAGGTGTGGTAATTATTGTCAGTCTTTGGCATGTCGTAAACGAAGAAGATAGATGAATTCATTAATTTAAGGAAAAATGAACGTAAATCAAGCCAGCGGTGATCTGGAGTAAAACTAGGATGAAGTTCAGCAGATAAAATAGCCGAGAAAATAGAAGATAAAAACAAAACCAACAAAAAACGAATGGGAGAAAGAAAACTTGTTGTGAAAGAAAAATCTCAAAATGTAAGAACCGTCGTACATCTGGAATTGCTCGTAGGGTATATAAGCAGTTGCAGTGAGAACTGTGCTTAAGTAATTAAGACGTGAAGATTTCCAGGTGTTTGATTATCGTTACCTCATAGGGAACGAGATTGGTATCGGAATGCATCATCACGTCGACGTCAAGCTCAGTATCGTGTTAACAGCGAGCTTGCAAAGCCTGCTGCCATTCAAAGTTTCTTAACATAATTATGAAATTCGTTGTCGTCACGCCGTGTCCTGCGGTGAATAGTGACATTTACGTCCCACAGTTACAGTCTTTGACATGGTAATGAGCAGCTAGCAATTGGACTTCCGGTAATAAGGAATGGATTTTGAGAAGTGGAAAATGCTTAATTATGCAGCCATGAGAGAGATAGAGAGAGAGAGAGAGAGAGAGTTCTGTGGGTTTTTTTTCATCTGTGTTCTAAATGTGATCACTTGTCTTATTAGTTAAACAGATTTTGACGAGTATCTGTAAGGGTTTAGAAGCTTTCACGATAAAGTGTTGGCATCAGTGAAGGCTGTGTGTGCGTTTGACTGACGAAAGCAAATACATTAAAGACAAGTGGAATAAAACTACCTGTGCATGTGCAGAGCATGTGGCGATACACGATGCCAATTTGATCACATAAATTGATTGATGTTAGAAGACAAACTGTTGCCTAATTATGAGTATGCCAATTAGTATGCCAATAATCTAAACACAGAGCTCTCTTCTCAAGAAGAAATTATACATCAAGCTGCCACAAATATTTAAATGTATATATAGTCTTCTTGTTAATGAATGATGCCTTGTGTAGGTTAGTGTAAGTGATGATACCTTGTGCATTAGGGTTTATATAAAGCAGGTACAAACAGCATAAAGTAATGAAGGAACTCTTTTTAAGAAATGCCAGAACATCTTGATCCACTTTCAAGCCCCCAGTCCCCTTACATTGAGACTGCAAGCCTATGCTTATGACGTTATGTCACGTGAAGTTTCACGAATAGCTCATTTACTAATTATTACCCCGACTCAAGTCAGTATGAGGGTACCTGGTGCATTTAGTAGCAGGTCATGTAAATGCAGGAACTAGGAGTGTGTCAGCGATGCTACCATGTGCTCTATATAAAGGCGAGATACCAGGAGTGTCTAGCAGAAAGAAACTAAACTGCTGCTGCAATTTCTCTATAAAAGGGATTTTTGGATATGAAGACAATATTCTTCTTCACCCTTTTGTTTCTATGGTTACAGATGGCGATGTACAGAAAAGTGCGTGATCCTGACAAGCCAAAGAAGCCACCCACAGCGTACTTCTACTTCCTGACAGATTTCAGGGCAAGGATGAAGGGAAAGCCTATCGAGAAAGGACGGCGTTTAACAGAGATCTGCGGAGAAGAATGGAATAAGTTAACAGAGGACCAGAAGAGACCATACCTTGACCGTGTGGCTGTGGAGTACAAGAAGTACCAAGAAGCCATGGAGGAATGGAGGAAAAAGGTACAAAATAATCTGATTATGTAAAAGGCATCTTAAGATTATACATGTTTTTGCACGATGAGCAGACTTTCTGATGCTCCTCGTCAACGAGGGGAAACAACCAAGCACCATTTGGAACTACAGGTTGGCTGTAGCGGCTATTCACACAGGGTTCCCAGATGGCTCCTCGGTGGGCACCAGCCCACAACCTTTGGCTCTACTCAGGGGCACTACTTCATGTTCAGATTCTGAAAGTCTGTGCGGAATTTGTCTGTTTTTTTCGTGAAGCAGCTTGTTGCATATTTGAAAGCATCAGTGTGTCAAACTGTGGTATAATTCTGGTGGTTAGCCACTTGACTGTTTGCTTATGTTCCCTGTCCCCCCCTCACACCCCTCCATTTTTCACCCGTCACACCCCTCCATTGATCACCCGTCACACCCCTCCGTTGTTCACCCGTCACACCCCTCCGTTGGTCACTCTTACACCCCCCCATTGTTCACCCTTACACCCCTCCGTTGTTCACCCCTCACACCCCTGCATTGTACACCCCTCACACCCCTGCATTGTACACCCCTCCACTTGTCACCCCTCACACCCCTCCATTTGTCACCCCTCACACCCCTCCATTTGTCACCCCTCACACCCCTCCATTGTTCACATTAATTTCCTCTTAATGCAGGTGATGTATCTATTGGCCATTTGCAGGGTTTACCACTTTGAGAAGCAGGACCTCTCTGAATTTTTTTTTACTTTCAAGTTCAAGTTCAAGTTGAATTTTTATTCATTTTGTTTTCAAGTTCAAGTTTAAGTTCAAGTTGAGTTTAAATTTGAAATTCAATTTGCTTTCAAGTTTAAGTTCAAGTTTAAGTTCAAGTTGAGCCTAAATTTTTATTCGGTTTGTTTTCAAGTTCAAGTTTAAGTTCAAGTTGAGCTAAAATTTGAAATTTATTTTGCTTTCAAGTTCAAGTTTAAGTTCAAGTTGAGCTTAAAATCTTCTTCATTTTGTTTGAAGTTCAAGTTCGGCTTAAAATATTTTAACTTTCAAGTTCAAGTTCAAGTTGAACTTTATTTTAAAATTCATTTGCTTCAAGTTCAAGTTCGACTTAATATATTCATTTTGCTTTTAAGTTCAAGTTGGATTTGTCACTAGCTTGTAAGTTCAAGTTGAACTTGTAAAATATGCATTTTGCTTCAAGTTTAACATGGACTGGAAAATGCAAAATGCAGAATGCAGAATGCAAGATGCAGAATGCAAGATGCAGAATGCAAGATGCAGAATGCAAAATGCAGAGAGCAAAATGAATATTTTACAAGTTCAAATTGAACCTGAAAGCAAATTGCATATTAGTTTAGGCATTCCCTGCAGTGATTCTGATCAAATAAGCACAGCACTTAAAACACTCAAGGAAGCATCACCTCTTCCCCATATTCGCCTCGTCCCCATAGTCGCCTCTTCCCATCGTCGTCTCGTCCCCATTGCACCTCTTTACCTCGTCCCCATTGTCGCCTCGTCCCCATCTTCACTTGGGAGTGGGATGCAACAACAAAAGCTGAAGAAATAAAGCAAATTGTGGTTATTTCACTTATGATCTGGACATAATACTATATATATTTGGAAGGATGGACCGTTTTGCCATGGTAGTTCAGTGGATTAAATGCACTATTTCAATGCAAATTTACACAAGTGATCAAAAGTTTGAAGGTCTAATGCACAGCACAGTATTGATTTGCTACTTGAAACACTCATGGAAGCATAAACTTGTTCCCATCTCGTCTCCTTCCCATAGTTGCCTCTTCCCCATAGTCACCTCTTCGCCTCCATCCCATAGTCGTCTTGTCTCCATCGTCTCCTCTTTGCCTGGTCCCCATCGTTGCCTCGTCCCCATTGTTACTTGGAAGTGGGTTGCAACCAACAAATGCTAAAAATAAAAGAGAGGAAATTTTGGTAGTTTCACGTATAATCTGGACACATAAGGATGCTATTTATATATGGAAGATTATTTACGTTGGCCCTTGTAGGTCAGTGGATTAAATGCACTATTTCAATGCAAATTTACACAAGTGTAAGCATCCCCTGCAGTGATTTGATCAAAAGTTTGAAGGTCTAATGCACAGCACAGTATTAATTTGCTACTTGAATCACTCGAGGAAACATCACCTCGTCCTCATTGTCACCTCTCTGCCTCGTTCCCATCGTCACCTCTTTGCCTCGTTCCGATCTTCACTTGGGAGTGGGATGCAACCAACAAAAGCTGTAAAAAGAAAGCAAATTGTGGTAATTTCACTTATGATCTGGACACAATACTATATATATTTGGAAGGATGACCCGTTTTGCCATGGTAGTTTAGTGGGTTAAATGCACTATTTTAATGCAAATTTACACAAGTGATCAAAAGTTTGAAGGTCTAATGACAGCACACTATTGGTTTGCTACTTGAAACACTCGAGGAAGCATCAACTCGTCCCCATGGTCACCTCTTTGCCTCGTCCCTATTGTCGCCGCGTCCCCATCGTCGCCTCCTCCCCATCGTCACCTCTTTGCCTCGTTCCCATCTTCACTTGGGAGTGGGATGCAACCAACAAAGCCTGAAAAAAGAAAGCAAATTGTGGTAATTTCACTTATGATCTGGACATAATACTTTATATATATGGAAGGATGGCTGTTTGGCCATGGTAGTTCAGTGGATTAAATGCATTATTTCAATGCAAATTTACACAAAACCGATCAAAAGTTTGAAGGTCTAATGCACATCACAGTATTGATTTGCTACTTGAAACACTCAAGGAAGGGTCAACTCGTTCCCATGGTCACCTCTTTGCCTTCTTCCCATAGTCGTCTCGTCTCCATCATCTTCTCTTTGCCTCGTCCCCATCGTCACCTCGTCCCCATCGTTACTTGGAAGTGGGTTGTAACCAACAAATGCTAAAAATAAAAGAGAGAAAATTTTGGTAATTTAACGTATAATCTGGACACATAAGGATGCTATTTATATATGGAAGATTATTTACGTTGGCCCTTGTAGGTCAGTGGATTAAATGCACTATTTCAATGCAAATTTAAACAAGTGTTAGCATCCCCTGCAGTGATTTTGATCAAAAGTTTGAAGATCTAATGCACAGCACAGTATTGATTTGCTACTTGAATCACTCGAGGAAGCATCACCTCTTTCCCATCGTGGCCATTGCCCCCATTGTCACCTCGTCCCCATCTTTGCCTCGTCCCCATCTTCACTTGGGAGTGAGATGCAACCAACAAAAGCTGAAGAAAGAAAGCAAATTGTGGTAATTTCACTTATGATCTGGACATAATACTATATATATTTTGAAGGATGGCCCGTTTTGCCATGGTAGTTTAGTGGATTAAATGCACTATTTTAATGCAAATTTATACAAGTGATCAAAAGTTTGAAGGTCTTATGTAGTGTTTGCACGGGTTATCCGGGTATCTGGGTACCCGCCCGACGCGATACTACCGGTTTCCTAATTTATTACCCGAATCGTACGCAAAGTGTGATTTTTTTGGGCAAACCGACGGTTAGGCAGATTTCCCATTGACTTAGTGTGGTGTTAGGCTACCATGTGGTTGAAAATAACAGCAATAACGAAAGTATTCCATGGATATCTTTTAACTGCGTCACAATTTCAGCTAATTAACAGATGGCTAGGCTAGATTACCCCATTGACTTAGTGTGGTGTTAGGCAACCATGTGGTTGAACATAACAGCAATAATGAAAGTATTCCATGGATATCTTATAACTGCGGATACCCCGTGCAAACACTACGGGTAACGGCTCTCGTGTACCCGGTTCCCGATTTTTGGACTTGTGTAAAGTTGTAAACACTAGTCTAATGCACAGCACAGGATTGATTTGCTACTTGAAACACTCGAGGAAGCATCAACTCATTCCCATCATCGTCTCCTTCCCATAGTCACCTCTTCCCCATCGTCACCTCTTCGCCTCCATCCCATAGTTGTCTTGTCTCCACGGTCTCCTCTTTGCCTCGTCGCCTCGTCCCCATCGTCACTTGGAAGTGGGTTGCAACCAACGAAAGCTAAAAATAAAAGAGAGGAAATTTTGGTAATTTCACTTATATTCTGGACACATGCTCTTTATATATGGAAGATTGTTTATGTTGGCCCTTGTAGTTCAGTGGATTAAATGCACTATTTCAATACAAATTTACACAAGTGTAAGCATCCCCTGCAGTGATTTTGATCAAAAGTTTGAAGGTCTAATGCACAGCACAGTATTGGTTTGCTACTTGAATCACTCGAGGAAGCATCAACTCGTCCCCATCGTCACCTCTTCCCCATCGTCACCTCTTTGCCTCGTTCCCATCGTAACCTCTTTGCCTCGTTCCCATCGTCACCTCTTTGCCTCGTTCCCATCTTCACCTCTTCCACATCGTCACCTCTTTGCCGCCTCCCCATCGTCCCCTCGTCCCCTTCCTTACTTGGAAGTGGGTTTCAACCATTGAAAGCAAAATAAAAGGATATTTTGGTAATTTCACTTATAATCTGGACATATAAGGATGCTACTTATTTGGAAGATGGTTTAATTTTGGCCTTTGTATTTGAATGCACTATTTCAATGAGGCATACAAACAGGTTATACCAAAACAACGGAGTACAATGCACTCTGCTTTTTAGCCATTGAAAATATTCTGTAACAATATTATGCTTGACATGTACTGTATGAGCAAATTAATTATAAAAATATATGCAATGAGTATCCAATAATATACCCTGGGTATACTGTTCATGATTCTCGTGACCATTGGTGTCTTCTTGTATTTTTCAGAAGGGAATGCAGGCTGCTACTGCAAGCAAGAAGCCCAGCACCACCACCACCACTGAGGTTGCTGCCAGGCCATCTGCTGCAACAACTGCAGCAGCCGCCCAGGCTGCCTCCGCAGCAGCCGTATCCGCAGCGTCCAATATGGCCCACATACCAGAATCTGTGCAAGAAGCCGTCGCCGCTCAGCATTCTGCAGCTGTACAAGCTGCCTCCTCTAGGCAAGCCCACCAGGCAGTCAGCCCCCCGACTCCCACCCAAATGATCCCTATGGGGTCTCATATGGCACCAATGGGGGCCCTGGCTGGGGGATACAATCACGCTGCCAGCATGCAACAGATGCAGCAGATGCTCCTCCAGCAACATCAGATGCAGGCGGTGGCTGCAAGCATGGCAAGGCATGAGCAGCATCATCAACAGCAGCAGCAGCAGGGGTATGATGACGAAGAGTATGAAGATGAGGACTATGAGGAAGAAGGCTAGCTGTGACCCATCACCATCACCACCACCAATCCCTGCCCCTCTCTATTGCCTCATGGTTTGTATCCAGCACACCACCCCTCAACCCCCCAAGGAACTTGCCTGAACAAAAGGAGCTGAGTGAAATCCATCTCCTGTCTCTGACATCAAACTTCGTTTTTAAATCCGTCAGAATGATATCAATGTTTCGTAGAAAATTTAGACTTTTGTGGAGGAAAGAAGATAATTCCTTCTTTTTTCTCCCTTTCATTATAAAGTAGGTTAGGACAGACACTTAATATTAATGGCTATTGTAGGGATCAAAATTAAGGTGCTGAACCTTTGTTTTATTTTTTCTTTCTTTTTTAAAATCATCGGACCATTAGGACAGGTGGGAAGCTAGAGTTTAAAATTCACCAACAGTAACTATGTAGTTGCCAAACAGATCTGTACCTTAAGACAGTGTTTTTAGACAGGATTTTTTAAAGTTCTTATAGTAAGGGTGCAGAGAGAATTTGCAAAACCATATCATAACTGTTTGCTCTGGGCTGAAGGAAGGCAAGGCCCTGATCTTGCACAAAAAAAAAAAAATCCCAAACCCAAACAATATGATCTCTATTGTATTCATTACTACAGAGGTACAATTTGAAGGAAATCATAAGTTCTAGTAATTGTTAACAGATATATCATAATTTGATATCAGGCATTATCCTCCAAAGAATCAGCATTTCAACATTTTAATAATACAGTAAAACACAAAATGGGGGCGTATTGGGGAGGGAGGGTACTATTTTGAGGGTAACATCTTGTGCACCTCAATTGGTACCGTTTGTGACTGTTTTGTATGCCCGATGTGTAGCAGGGTTCCATTCATTATGCTCTTTTATATAAAGTATTTTGAAAATCAACTCACAACAACTCAAAACCAATTTTTACAACTTCTTACATTTGTACCAATCGGAGAGATCTTTTTTTTTGTCTCGTTGTCCCTCTGGAGAACAAGGGGTGAAAAATACTTCCATTTATAAAGGAAAGGTTGGGAATGATTTTGGAACCAAGATAACCAGAGGGGTATAGAGTGTTGGTAGGTAGAAACTTTCTCTTCTTTATAGTCAGAGGGGGAGGGTGGGGTGGGAGGGAGGTTCAGTTTGTAAGCTGCCAATTGGCAACTGTGTTTCACTGCCTTGACTGTACCATTCTTTAAGACAATTCTGAGGTTAGAAGCTTTAACTAGATGAGTGGGGCTGATGAAATGGGGGTCTTATAGGGATCAGATGGGGCTGAAGAACTCCCCCCCCCCTTCACATCGAAGGAAGTTTTTACAGTTCTTGATGTGGTTTCTTGAGGCAATAGCTGGTCAACTTTTAAACATTGTATTCCTCTTTTTTGTACATATAGTTTGTAGATGTGAGTTTCAACATTTCTTCTTTGTGTTTTTTTGTTTTTTTTTTGGCCTAACTTTTTCATTTGTTTTTATTTTTTTCTTGTCTTTATCAAGAGGACTCACAATTTTGTGTGAATTGTTGCCAAATTGCCAAGTCTTTAAGAAGTAGCTCTGCACCCCTTTTATCATATACTCCCCTTCCCCCCTCTTTTTTAATTCTAGCCACGGACACCATATATGCCCTCCTCCCCTCTAGTCATGCTTAGTACATTCATTGTGTCCATTGCTGCAACACCTTGAGTGGGTTTTAATTACTCTGTTAATTTTTTTTAAATTGTGGATCAGTATAAGGTTTAAAACTCTACTAAGTGATGTGTTTAATTCAAGTTTTGATGGGTAAATTTAAGCAGACACAAATGCCTGCTTTTACAGCCATCACAAACAAACAATGCCCATACCTGAAACATCTGCTAAAAAGAGGTTATAAGTGGTCCTGCACAGTTGGGTACAAGCCACCCCTACAACACCACAGCATAGAACACCACCAAACTCAAGTGTTGATTTCTAAGAAGCCTATCCCTAAAAGAGCTGTGTTTTTGGAAGGGAATGCCCTTTTAACAATGTGATAGAAAGCTATAAACTTAAAGGGAAAGGCAGTAACATATTGCCCTGAAAAATTCATCCCTAGTGCAGTCAAAAGGATGATCAGAATAACAGCTTGGTACCAAAACCTAGTCTTGCGAAGGCTTCTTAAATAGTCTTAGTACATTTTATAACAGTATTTAGTAGTTACAACTCTTTGTATTCAAATAGAGTATGTGGTGTTGGTAGCTTTACACTGTCTAGGAAAAACTCACTTTTCTTTATATTTAAATCTATCTATATCTTTTGGAAACATGGTTTCTTCACTCGTGCTTGGAATATTTCAATTTTTTTATTTTTTAAGCATCCCCTATTGTCACCATCTAAACCAAAAGGCCACACATTCTTATGATGTTTGTAATCATGCAGCCGTTACTGCAAAGTTAGTTTAAAATGAGGAGACGTTTTAAAAACTTCAAAGAAAAAAGACGGTAAAAACTGAATGAATTTTACGGACAAAAATTGAAAAAAAACATTCCTTTTCTAAATCCAGTGAGAGACCAATCTAGTGTGTATTCTTAGTGCCATGTCTTCTGTGGGCTGCTTGTGGTTTAACATTGCATATCCCAAACTGAAATAAGTAGCTGAAACACTGATTTTATGAGGCTAAAAGAAGAAGAAAAAAAACTTTTTAAAAAACTTTAAGAAAAAAAGAGCTAAGGAAAATTAGGCTCGGAGCTTAAATCAGGAGCATTGACCGGTCATCAAAAAGATGAAAATATTTCGTGAATCATTCTCTTGTTACGTTGATTATTATGATGCAAGTGTTTGAGGCGGGCAACATTTGGCCTGGGCACTCAGAGCAGATTACTGAGCTGTGAAATGGTAACAGTTTTTGGTCACGATAATAAATGGGACTAAAATAACATCCTGTCAAAACAAACGAAAGGAGATCAGGGTTTTTTTCCCTGTCAGGGAGGAGAATTTGTCCTGCTTTTTTGTTGCATTGTTTCTGCTGCTCCAATTAAGGATTTAAACTTGTCCTTCAAAGAAGCAGTTTCTCTTGTTTTACCATTGGTATTGAATAGTGCAATAGTGTTACTACGTAATACTAATTTACAATTCATTCTTTTTGCTCATAATTTGGTGGGTTTGCTGAAAGGACATTTTCTCCTTTGAATTAAAAATAGTTTTACATCAGCCTTCTTATAAGGGACCACAAGAAATTTCAAGATTTTTAATAGCATCACAAGTACTGGTGATTGTTGTTTCCAGCGTATCGTGTTCTCGTTAATCACAAAAAAAAATACATTTGTAAATAGTAGTTTCTTTTTTGCTCACCCTTGCTTTTTCATATTCATAAACTAATGCTTTTAAGACAAGATTTAAATGTAAACATTATCAAGAGCAAAGTGTTTTTTTTTCCAGGCTTTGTTGCTTGTTTTTAGTAGTATTTAATGACTGTATAAAGCACATTTGTTGACATAAGTAGGGTTTTATCTATGTAAATGTATCCGCATAG
>JXUT01143860.1:0-21251 GCA_000934455.1 Apostichopus parvimensis
TTACACACCACTTGGTTGCCAAGTGAGCAAAACCTCCTTACAACCTTCAATTCCTTTTCTCCTGCCAACAATCTGCAGATGTAAAATATACAAAATGTAAGTCAGTGACATTTCAAAGGTGATTGTAATTTTAAGTGTTGGGTTAATACAAAAAGACTGATTATTGACTTAAAATCACCATAATGAGAGAAAAAAAATGTATGCCAAAAATATAGATTGTTTCTTCTGCTCCCAAATGTAATGCACATTATAACTACATGCCACAGATGTACTAATCTACATTAAGTAGCATCTATTTATTTTCTATGGTCTTTCGGTTGTGAGTGAATTTGTTTGGAATACTAACAATGCTAGAAGAGGTAACCAGAGGGTACAAGATAAATTCAGAACTGGAAAAAAAAAACCTCTTTGTTATTCTGAGAAGAATAATGTGACCTCTATGACTCCATGGAATATAACTAATGTTGTGATGAATTCATGTTCAATAACATACAAAACACAAGAAAACGTCCAGCTAATTTTTAATTCCCATTAAGACTGTCGAAGGTTTTGATTTAATTAAATAAAAGATACCATGTAGCTAATCACTGCACAGTACTGCGGTGACCAGGTTGGCGATTCTCACGACAATCATGACATAAAAAGTTACTCAGTCAGGCCCAAAGATGACTTATTGTAGAATGCCTGGGATCCCTTTGGCAAGAAGACAGTTCAAGAAACTCTATGTCCACTCCACCACGACAACCCCATCCTAGATCTTACTCGCCTCCCCCCCTATCCCCTACCCCCTACAACTCCCTCACTTTCAGTCCAATTTATTCTACCAATGGGAATCAGCAGCAAAATGTGTCATAGACATAGAATTGCCTCACTGTAAATTTCCAGGCAATATCCTCTGCTCCTTGTTAACACCACCACCAACACCCCCACCCCTTCCCCACACACCTCCTTCCCCCTCCCCCACACACCACCTATACACAAGTAAAATCTACATCACGATCCATGACAAAGTTTACCCACAACAAGAAGTTTCATCCCTTGTGCCATCGATCCATCTCTAGCAGATTCCTTTGAATATGGGAGAATGGTCACTCACCTTACTGTGGAAGACTGCATCAAGTCCACCACCATCAGTGTGGATTCTTGTAGATCTGTTCAGTTCCACAAGTTTGTGATGCAAAATATCCACCATTCCAGTATCAAAGAAATCTTCTGGCTTATCTGAAAAGAAGCAAAAATAGAGTCTACATTAACATCTCAATCAGTAGGAGAGAGATCACAGTAAATCTTCCTTCCTCTGTGAACACAATCCAAAGTCTAGTTCTAATATGTACTAGAGTGAGAATATAATTTCCTGATTCTGATACATGTATACAGTACAAGGCAACTGGTTTTGCCGAAGGAACGTCAGACAGAACTGAACTGAATGCAGTCAGTAGCGAACATTTATATGAAAGATTCCAAACAACAGACATATAGCATGTATATACAGTACTGTGCACTAAGAAACTAGCTCTTTCCTCTCTCCATCCCTTGTCTACTAATCCCCTTACATCTATCTCTTTGTGTTCACCATGCTCATTAACCTGTCTGTATAATTTCTGTGCGTGTTTTTGTCCTTTCTGTTACTGTTACTTGTCATTTAGCCTTTGAAGAAGATCCTGCTAAGATCAAAATGTCAGGCCAACTTACTTTTACACATTCTCCTACACAGGCTCTCTAGTGGATGAGCAGTTTGAAAACAGTTTTATTTTATTTTGTTTTCACTAAGAAACTCAAAGGTAATTTGCAAGGGCAAAAGACTTTCTCTCCACTAAGGGTTCCATTAACAGACTATCACTGACAGTTGCTGAGTGCTGACATATTACTTGCATTGTAAAATAACATACCAAGTCATGTCAATAAGTCTGACTTACTGTTTAACACTGTAAGACACACATGTCTCTTATGATCCTATCTATCTGGCACTCTGTACTTACGTAAGGAGAGTCTCCTCTTCATGCGAGACCTCTTCTTCTTTGTGATCTTGCCCGGACTGTCATCTTTGCTCCTGGATGTCCGTTGCTGGGGGCTAGGCTGCTCACTGGCGCTGAAGTGGGACTGGACGTGTCTCTCCTGTCCGCTCTGAGTTCGGAAGCTCTGATTGCAGCCCGAGAAGAGGCACCGGAACGGCTTGGCGCCACAGTGGTCCAGGACGTGTTTCAAGAGCCAAGTTTGCGACAGGGATGGTGTATTGTACACTTTACAGCCGTCCCACAGACAAATGAACTTCTTAGCATTCTTCTTGATCTGAGCCTGAGCATGGTCGCAAGTCACGTGGTCAGCGAGGTCGGCACTGGCATCAACTTCATGTCCACAGCCGTCCCATCGGCAAATGTATTCCGTCTTCTTGACCGGTGTCGGCGTTGGCGTTGTCGATGGGGTGTTATATGCACTGGGTTCTGCTGATGAACTTGTTGTCCAGTCACCCATATCCATGGTTGCCCGAGTAGCAAATTCTCTGAAGATGTTTCCCTTTCGATGATAAATGTAGAAAAGGTACAGTATGGATATAATTGCAACATTGTTGGGTCTCTCTATATCTCTGTTTCACAAGGAACTGTTTTATTGTTGGAGCTGTGTTCACAATCCTACAGTATATCTATTTTTCACAAAATTTGGGAACATAATAGTTTCGTTGAGGTATTTACACAAGAAGTCTTTAGGGAGGGGTGTAAATTTAAGGGCATCCAAGTGTTTAGTGGTGCTATTATATTAAGGATAAGGATCAAAATGCCCACATTTCTGTAAGGCAGACCTACCAGAAACGAGCATTTTATCCTAGTTTAAACCATACAGGGCCTTCTGCAAATTTGGGAATAGTCCTGGAAGTTCGTCAGGCACTTTCAATCTGGGGAGAGTCCCTGGAACTTAAGGACTTCTGGTTATCTTTTCTATGATGGACTACTGCAATTTGCCCTTAGATTACATGAACCACTTGAACAAGGATCAGTACTAACATTAGGCCCACAGGTATTTTATGATGATAGGGCATTCCATTGTATTATTTGGTAAAGTGCTTTGAGATATATTCATTTATGTAAAGCACTATAAACTGTAAAGATGTTATTTTATTATCATTATCATCATACAGGTGACATAACCATGCCAACCAATGAAGCCCTGAATAGTTCCTTTCAAATTACGACAAGGCCAGACAAGGGCGTAGGAACCGAGGGGGCTGGTGGGGCGCCAGCCCCCCCAGTGAAAAATATGGTGGGGCGGAAGTATCTTCCCCCCCCCCCCCCCCCCCGCTCCGCAAGTCAGAAAACCCCTTTTTCATTTCCAAATGAGAAAAAAATCTCATTTGGAGCACCAAATTGCATCTAAGGCCAGGTGAAAATGCAAAATTATTTACAAAATGGAGTGCATGGTTGTTGAAGTGTGCTATATTGCACCAAATTGCATCTGAGGCCACCTGGAAATGCAAAAAAAATCAAAAGGGACCCCTCCCCCAGGCCGGCCATCAGTCTTCAGCCCCCCCCCACTCAAAAGTACCTTCCTACGCCACTGAGGCCAGAGGACCCAGCACTTTCTACCAATTTGATATCTTGCTGGAGTCGAATTTGCAGTGGGGAAATCATTATTTGATATATTACTTTATAAACACTTTCGAGAAAGGCAAATCTTCCTGACAATTTTTTTTTTACTGGAGTCAGAGTCATGGTGGGGAAATCATTAATTGTTAGGGGAAGATTTCTTTACAACTGAGTTGGAATCACAGTGGAGAAGTTAAACAACGTGACTGCTACTGAACCCGAAAAAGAGACCTGAAAGATGGGGTATTCTATAATTGTACCACAACTAGTGTGCCACTGTAGTGAATTGTTTATGAAGAAAGGACATTAACCACACAGTAATTCATGCAAAAGTAAGAAAGTGTTAAACATAAGCAGGGGGTATATATTTTAAGTTAGCCTAGGGGCCTAGTCTTAACTGTTAATTAATCAATTAAACCTTGTGGAAAGTACATTCATCTGTCAGATTCCATGAATTCTTTTTGGCTGAGGAATATGTAATAACAGAGACGTGTTTCTATATCCATAGCGCTGTGGGAGAAGGATATGGTTAATAATACAAACATTTTGTTAATTATGCCTGTAGCCTGGGCCCTAAAATATTTCCCTCTTCCTTTCTCTCCTACGCACCGCGTGTAATTTAAAAGTATTACAAAGCGTACAGCAGACAATACTAAAGAAGTAGTTGTGCGATATTTATTCGGGTGAATACCTAACTTTTACTTAGGCTACTTATCTCCCGAATTGCCCCATACCGTTCTTTATTTTAAAATTACGGTTCGTAACAACAAAAGGAACCTCCCAAACTTATATAACTTACCTTCAAATATGTATCACCATGACTTTTTCATAGTCAATCAACAGTTATTCTATGTTTCGACTAATAAATATGTTCCTCAATCGCCACAGGCCGACGAGGGATTGCAAATGCCAGTAATCCAAACATCACCACTTCCCAATACATGTCTGATACTACGCAATAACGGACACACACAGCTATCAAGACCCAAGTTCACAGATTTTTACACTCATCTTGAGGGTCGAAATCGTGAACATGTCAGATTCACCATACAAATCTGCTGGTGGAGCACTTAAGCTCAAAGGTGTCGACGTGTTTGGCAAAAAGTGAGAATTGATGCTCGTTCACACGAGAGAATCTGGCGAATCGGCCCAGCCTAGGCCGTGACAAACATAACTAGGCCTAGTTAGGCTAGGCTTGTAATTAATACTAACAGTGTATAGGCCTAGACCTTACCTTAGGCCTAGCCTAAATAAAGCTAGTCAGTATCATACTGCTAATACTACAGTACTGTAGGTTCAGATAAATTCAGTTAGTTGCTAGGCTGAGCTAGAAAGGTTACAATGCCGTAGCCCAAGTTTTAAAGGGCATAGCTGTCGAATATCCCGCGTTATTGAAACTTAACCAAAATAGGTGCTACGGGCTATGAAAGTATGAGGTAAAAGTGGATAAGTTTTTGTGTACACTTTACTATAAAGAATGACTTCGTAGCCTGTTGGCTCATAGCCACTAAATTCTTCAAAATTTAGGGTTAGTGGTTAGGGTAACCGTAGCCCGTTGGATGTCGCCCCAGACCTTACGTTTTACTTTACTTTAAAAACATTTTTGTGTATACTTTACTATAAAGAAAAGAATAGCCCCTTGGGTTTACTTACGCCCCAGATCCCCACATTCCAGTTGGATGTCACCCCACATCTTCAGGCTTTACTTTCCTTTACAGAATGACTGCGTAGCCTGTTGGTTCGTCAGCAACAGAAACAAAAACGTACCCCGTTGGATATCGCCCGTTTTACAAGTATATGCATTGCAAAATTGGGGGGGAGGTTGTTAAAAGCTTTAATAAAACACAATTTGATCAGCATAATTTATACCTGAAATGGATTAAAACTCATCAAATATATAACTCTGCTTGGCTGCAAAAAGTTTAGGTTGACCAATCAAGTTAGTGATGTACAGTATATGTTTATGGAAGTTTAGTATCGAAAAGCATGAAAAGTATTTTAAAAAATAACTGGAAATACGGTGGTGAAGAAATACAGTTATGCAATACCTTTTTGCTTATGGATCTTCATTTTCTACTACAGGGTATTCTGCTTGAGGTGTCAACAATTTCTTGTGAATGTGTAGACATCTGGAGAATGTAACTTGTTTTTGAAGACAGTAAAAGATTTTTATTTAGTGATCAAATGCAGTGCACCCAAGTTTGTTCACGTTAAAAGGGATACTTTCAAGCATGAGCTTTTTCCGCCATTCGCGGAATATCCGTGATTTCTTTTCTACCTCGGGACAAAAACTATTATCCTAACACACTGTAGCATACACAAATTGGAGCCTATACCGCAATTTTTGCAAAATTCCTTGATTTTTTTTTTACCCAAGGCTCATCCCTGTAATTTAGTGTTCAAATTTTGTGTAACAGTTTTAAAGTCTCCCATGTTTTGTCTCTTATTACGTACTATGGTTCCTGTGTGACTGCTTTACATTGCAATTTGCCCATATTGTAAAGCATTTTGCCATGCAATACTGGATTATTTATTCGCTGCCTTAAAGGCACTGAAGACTTGCCCCAAACCGTGTGCAGCCATCTGAAAAAGTTAACTTTCCATTGCTTGCAAGTGACGCTTTGTTTAACCTTAAGGCTGTGGTTTCAAGATCAATACGTATTCTGCAAACTGATACCAAGAAGGCATGAATTTTCATTTTTCGTTCCCAATTCTCAATTTAATATCTTGGTGTTAATATTGACCTCCACAGATCAAAGAAAAAGAAGAAGAAGAAGAATTCTGCTAAAGCCTACCTTGAGCAGATATCAAATGAGCCAAAAGCAATGACTAGTACAAGGACGATACCTGACAACAGAACACCAGCACAAAAGGCATTTGATCGTGTGAAGGAAAAGAGAGTGAGAAATCCAATGTATTAATACATATGTAGGATCAATAATAAGAATCATTTTCATATATCTATTTCGTAATTTATTACTTTTTGTGATATCTAGGTTGCATTTGTAAAGTTATATGAAATTACTGTCATGCGTACCGATACTTGGTAGAAGTACAGCTGTACAGTGAATAATATGTTTAAAATCATGTGAGTGTTACTTTTCAAGCGTAGCCTACTTTACAGTTGTATGTTTTGCCTATTTTTGTTATTTATGGTTAAGGCCCTGCTATAATGTATGGCTTGAATGGTTTGTTTATAGGAAGTACTTTTTATGCCACAAATGACTGCAAGGATAATTAGTATATGATTTGTCCTGCAAGAACATTGGTCATTTTAAATTCAGCAATGCATTTTAATATGATTCCATGTGAGGAAACTACACTGAATCTTGACATTGTTTTGGGAGATTTGTGTGGGGGTAGGGGGGGGCAGGTAGAAAGCATACAGTGTCATCCAAAAGCAATGCTCATTATTGAAATGATTAGTAATGGTATAAGCCCAGGTTAGAATAAAAACAAAAAAATTTGCAAAGCATATCCTTTTGTTTGTAAACAACAATGGCTTTTTTGGTTGTTCGGGGGGGGGGGGTGGAGGGAAGGAGGCCGGGGTTTTTTTGACATCAGTGCGTTTACTCCAAGCCATTCCATCAACTGATGTACTAATGTAACCAAAGAGTTTAACAGCATGTTCATCTTTTGTTTCTAATACAGCAAGAGGAAAGAATCCTGGAAAAAGCACAGAAGAAACACAAAGACCATGTTGAGGTAAAAATCTGAGGTTCATGCATTAATACATTAATTAGTGTCACTTTGATCACCCCTTCGATCACACCTTTGACCACACCTTTGATCACCCCTGCGATCACCCCTTTACAGCTGGAAGGATGACTTTGAAAGTAGAATTTTAAGTGTAGATATTTCATAGTCCAACAAATCAGTAGGCTCATCATTGAGTGCTCATTATCTATACATGTGCAAGTTTAGTCAAGATTTCAAGATGGCAACTTGATGGCATACATGTCTTGAAGGATGCCTTTAGCCTCAGTCTTAATTTTGACGTGTCGTAGACCTTTAAAAGACAACCGCTACCAGTCCCAAGTTGTATTTCTATCTCACTTTTGATTTTTGAGAAATGACAGTTGAAAACATCTGAGGTTCGTCAAATAAAGTGACCGGCCTTTTCGATCTGCACACACGGACCATTTCTAGCCAGCCATAAATCTTCTTTGCTCCTTTTCCACTTTTCTAAAACATTTTCCCAGTCAGTTTTTACCATTATTCATTTATAAATATAACACAGTACAATGCTGTAGGTCAGTTCCTCAGACACAACACAAAACTCACTGGGAAAAACCAAAAGACCATTATCACCTCAAATTTCACGTTTACAGTTTTCGTGCAGCACATTTATCAAGGACAAATGGTGTTGAGTTTAGCCCATAGGATGTTCTACTGTTACCTTAAAGAACATGTTTTTGATTTGAGTTATTAAGATTGATAAAACAATAGATTAAAAACATTAACATTCGTGCGTGCACCGAGGAGCGAACATCGTCATTGATTGAGCCTTAAAGGAGCATTCCTGAGATATTACACATTTTGAAGGTGGAATATCTTTAAAAAAAAAAAGCAGAATAATTATAGAAACTTTACAAATATTCAAATTTGTCCTCTTTTCTTGGACTATGACACAACAAGATCAAAATTCTACCATAAAGGCATCCTACAAGAGAGTAATTTCTCTAATTCTCGAAAAGTGATCCCGTACTATTAAGACATAGGTGGGTCTGTAAGATACAGAGATGAACGTTTTGCCAAAAAATCATCCTTCAGAGTATCTCATCGGAATTTGGTTGATCGTCAGCAGCTAAATGCCTGTGCAGAAAATATAGTATTTTCCTCAAACACACTGTAGACATCCATCTCCAGGGTTTTATTTTACACATCGATGGTCGTTGTTTTATACAGGAAGAAAAAGCTGGGTTATGACGAACTGGTAGTCGCTGTACCTGTTTCGTCATAACCAGTTTCAAATGTGAACTGTCACCGGTTTTTACTGACAAGACTTTCTTTCAAATGGATGGTTTCCCAAACTTTCCCTTGTTGTGTGAGGTGGAATGTATACTTGAACAGTTGTTGAAGTGTGCAAAGAAAAATGTTGTGTAAACATATTCAAGAAGTATTAGTTGTACGGTTTATAAATTCAGTTAGCAATACCTTGCAAACTGATGCTCTTTCATAGCATGGGTACCTTCAATATTTTTAACTGTTTATAATATTGGTATCACTAGCAATTCCATGGAATAATTTAATGTTCAAATTTTTGTGTAGCACTTTTCGAAGGCTCCGGGTTTCTTTTTTCTCTCTCTCATATTGAATACTATAGTTCCTGTGTAGATGATTGCTATACATCTTTACTCTCGTGTAGCAACCTGATCATCTTGCGTAGAATCTTGTGATGCGGTACTGGATAAGTTATTCCCTTACATGCCAATCCAGTGTGTGATATTTATGTATTAAATAGTGTTCAATGTACTGAACAAATGCATTCTCTTGTTTCTTCGACAGGAATTCAACCATAAACTTGACCAATTGACAGAACATTTTGACATTCCTAAAGTCAGCTGGACAAAGTAGAGAATGTTTACATCATCATCATCATCAAGATTGGATGAGATTCCTTACAGTTAAAGACTAGACATGGATTTCATGAAGACTCTCAGAGAGCGTCAAGTACTTGATATGTTTGAGGGAGTCCTTCGTTAAGAAAAAGCTATGGTACCTGTTTAATTGGAATTGGCAGAATGGTCTACTCAGGCATGAGCTTTTTCCGCGAATTCGCGGAATATCCGTGATTTCTATTCTACCTCGGGCTCAAAAACTATTATCCTAACATACTGTAGCATACGCAAACTGGAGCCTATACCGCAATTTTTGAAAGTTTGTGATTTTTTTTTACCCCAGGCTCATCCCTGTCTTCTGTATACAGCCAAGAGACAGATATTGCTTCTAAGAGAAACATCCAACTTTAGTGATGAAAGGTATCATGGGGTTGAAATTTTGCTGTTTTTTTTTTTTTTAAATGAATGACTGGAATGTTCCTGTGTCTCTGCCAATCTATTCCATCATCATCAACAACAGGATTTGATAAACTAATTATACTCCTCACAGTTGAAGATTAGTCATGGGTTACTATGAATAGTCAGAGTGTGTGAAGTATGTGATATTTTGAGGAAGGCTTATTTTATGGAAAGGTAAAGTACCTGTATTGTTCACTTGGCAGTCTGGTCTATAGTGCCAAGAGGAGGAGAGAAACATCCAACTGAGTGATGGCAGTTACCTTTTGGTTGCATCATGGTTTGAGAATAAATGGTCTGTATCCCAGGCTCTGTTGCAAACCTTGAAACCTGTTTTCTAGTGTCAGATGTAACCAAGAATTATCATTTCCAATTAAGTTATTATGGAGCTGCAGCTGCATGTATATTTTGCTCTTTTGGTATGATGCAAAAGTTACTAGTGAATAGAAGGCAAGCTGTAAAGATGAATGATATGATTTCTCACAGAAGGGAAGTAAAGAATTTGGGATAACGAAAACCATGGATCGTTTTCAGCTGATTGGCTATACATCGTTAAGAAATGGAAGAGTAAAAGTTAACTTTAGGTTATGTCTCAAGATCATTCAGAAACAAAGTTTACTTGCAGAGTAGATCCAGGGAGGTGAGCCCATGGGGGGGCACAGGACTCCTAAAATGTGTTTGGCACTAAAAATATAAGCTACAAACATATTTTTACGTCCAATTTTTACAAGGTAAAATATTAGCAGTGTTGACACTGAAAACCAAGGCCACCAAAATTAAGTCATGTAATAAGCTTTAAATCTTACAGATACATGATTTGCAAAACCATCTCCATTACAAAAAATGATACATTTGAATATATCAAGAAAAACATATACAAGTGAAGCAAGTGTGGCGCGATGATGTCATATTGAGACTTGTGTGATATCTCCCAAGTGGAATAAGGTTTTTCTTGGCTAGTTTGTGGAAGTTGTTTGTGACAGTTACATCTCCATCACAGCTATAGGCCAATGATAATGGCATGGTTTGTGCCTCCGTTAAATTGAAATATTCTATCACAGATTGGATGTATATATACAAACTCCGCATACTACATATTCCCATGTCTTCCCTCCAGATGTATTAATAAGGTTTGGCGGGCCGCATTAAATACGACTTTGAAAAGCCTTCTCCTAGGCTGCCGAAAATTTGCGGCGAGGTCCACCTGTGTCATACTGTATGCTCAAACTTGGACTTGCTACTACACTTCTCATTTAAAAAAAAAAAAAAATCTGATGTGTATTCAACTATCTCTTAGCAAGGTTGAGACTTTGACAGAATTCAAAATGTATGTAATTATTTGAACATTAATGTTGTCAGGAAAGATTCTTTGGATATTAGAGGCAACAGGAGAACCAAACAGTTTATTTTGTGGTTTAGTTTGAGTATCTTTAAAAAGTTACATAGTTCTTCTTTTGTTCTTTTTAGCTTTTTTTTTTTTATTCTTTAAGGTTGCAATTATTGGTCACTTACTCTCTTAAATAATGACCACACATTTTCTGATCTATCAAGCATGAGGCTTTGATCTTCAAAGCATTTTACCTTTTTGAGGTATGGAATTGTCTACTTTAACACGGTTTGTAATATTACCATGCTAGAGGTTAAAGCAGTGCTTGTGCAGGATTTCAAAGGTAGCTGAATTGGGGGGGGGGGGCACAAATTATTTATTCCCAGACTGATTAAGGTAGGGGCATAAACCTTTCTGGGAGGGCCAGTGGTGGATTTACAAAGTAAAATTTACAACTGGAACCACTGAATTCTTTTCACTATTTTACTATTTAATTGACTTTGAAATTCTTTCTTTTTTGTTTGTTGTAAATAAATATTAAAACACAAAAATTTATATAATGAATCTGTAATTTTTATTTCTTCTGTGAGCCAGCTGAGAAAAATCAGGTTTCATTCATTAAGAATGTAAAGAATAGACTTGATTTTTAACTTTAAATACTACACAAGTGACACAATGGCAACATTTGCACTACAGAAATGTACTTAAAAACGATGGAAATGATAGCACCAGTTCTGCATTCAAAACCTCTTACTGAATCAAAAAGATCTCATGGGGGGGGGGAGGGGGAGACCCCTCCCCCATATACTCTGGTTATGGGTCTGTTTAAACGCAATAATAGGGTACTTTCATACAACCAAACAAAGTGATTATAATGTATGTCGTCTACAACAAAATTGTGACTGAAGTTCACTTACTATTGTTTGTCAACAGAATAATTGTCTGTTCTTGAAAAATCATAGAAAAAGTAGTGTTTTAACTCACAGGTTGGTGACATACTTCAACAGTGTGTAGACAAAGTTATTCCCAATCATGAAACGTAACAAAATTAAAAAAAACTATATTTGATATAAGTTTTAATGGCTGAGGCTATTCTCCAGGTGTCAAATGTGCAGTTTAGTTTTAATTTTCAATAACAAGTTCTGCAGCGTATGAGAGGGTAAAGCCAGTAATGCATGGTGTCATGAAAGATCATATCAATACAAGCATTAAATAAACTTCAATTATCTTTCACTTCCACCCTGAGACATATTGGTCAAACGATTTTTAACGGCATTGAAGACTCGCCCCAAACCGTGTGTTGCTACAAAATACAGACAGTAATGAAACGTGATACCTTGTTATCTTTATCTGAACCTGAGATGTCCATCGCTGCTATGTACACTGTGTTGTGGGTATTGACCGTAGTTGAATGTGTTGACTGTACACTAGTGTCTAAATACCGACGGTAGCAAGCTGTGTGTGTATTTTCTGGGATCGATGGTGGTGTCTAACACTTCTGTTACACTTCAGTCGAAACTAGGTCAGAATACCGGCATTAGATGTTCCTTGTGCGCGAGTTTTCACACCATTCATGTCTTCGCTCGAAAAGGCCATTACAGGTAGGATATTTGTGCGATAAAAAGGTGTCGCTATTCATGAACAACACTTGACATGCTTGTAAATATTTTGAAGCTCGAGCTGCAGCTGTAGGTCTCTAGTGCAGACCATCATAACAACGTAAAGCCAATTGAAGATGGACGTAGCAACCGCTGAATCCGGAGCTCAAATTCTCCTGGCAACATCGAGTGATTCAGGAAATCCACCAGAAAACATGATTGATGGGTTAGTTGGACAAAGTGGTCAGTATTTTCCATGAATCAGGCTGTTGGCAGTGGATGTAATTATAAGAATCTGAACAACTCGAAACCAGTGTAAAACTAAAAGCTATCCTAACAGTAACAATAGTAACGTTACCGCTTACGGCTTAGCCTACGCACAACGTTAGTCTAACTCGGACGTTAGACAGGCCAGTTGTATTCCTAATTTCCGAATCCTGTTGGACAATTTAGTGGTAGACTACTGTATGTAAAACAAATTGTATGAATAATCAGTAGAGTCCCAATACTAGTACTGAGTAGTTAGTAATAGTAGCCTATATTAACACTAGGGGCCTAGGCCTATGTAGGCTAGACTGGGGTGTTACTAAAACGAATGACAATTGCGTAACATAACGAATGACAATATGTTGTACACACTAAAAAATTGCGTTGACTAAAACGAATGACAGCACAGACATTTGCTTCAACCGGATATCACAGTTCAGACTTCGTGGGTATATTAAAACCACGCAAACCGAGTGGACGCGAAGTGCGTGGCTTACAGATCTAGTAAAGTATGGAAAAGATACAAACGCACCTTCTAGTAGGCAAAATTGTAAGTCTGATTTTGAAAAAGTAAATTTAACGTCATTTTTCCGATATTGTTAGAAACTAACAATACTTGATACAAAATAACAATACTTGAACTTAAACTTTCCCTGTGGTTTCTATCCGTCAATTACACCAAAACCCTGCAACCACGTAACATGCGATTTTCCTCAAATCATTTTTGCGCAGAAAACCAATAACAGCATTTACTCCACTCCGTTAATCATTCTTTGTCTTCTCACCACCATCCTCCGGTGTCATTCGCTGTCATTCGCGAATGATAATTAACCCTGTACAAAGTCAATTGTCATTCGATCATTCGCTGTCATTCGTTTTAGTTTGTCCTCTAGACTGGTCCAAATTTTGAGGCCTAACTTGGGGCGGTTAATGAAATTCACCAGTTGTATGGACGCACAACAGATGCCAAGACTGAAATTGTGTATTTTATACCTAACGATTCCTAACAGTCAGGGAGTGTGCGACCAGCTTTAGACGTTTCAAAGTGTGGAATGAGGGTGTCAGATACATTCTTCGACAAAAAGTTTCTTTTTGAGTAAATTTCCCCTGCCCGCAAAATAGCTTTGCCCCCAAGCAGTCTAGTAAACACGTCAAAGAGATTTTGGAGAATGTTCAAGTTCGTAATTGATAGAACCGAGTCGTAAGTTATGTATCTTATGTACATACTGCAGTAAGAAGGTTTGGCATTTTCACCTTGAACAGTCTTATTTATTAATTTCCCTTCATTACTAGGAGGCTAGATACCTTTTGGGCCTCAACTGGGCTGTACCCACAGGAATTCATCCTAAGCTTTACAACATTAGTGAATTTGAGGACTATCAAAGTCAATTCATTCCAAGGTAAGTATGATCACAGCCACTGAGTGTTGTAATATATATGTACAAAAGCAATAGGAATACATTACAACAGAGCCTTCAGCAAGCTGAATAAGCTTATATGCGCTATGATGAATAATGGACTTTCTACAGGCCTAGAATTTCACAATCAGTTGAACCATTTACTAAAAAATACCCCGTGCATGAAATGTCTACTTGCTAAAAACATATTCCCTCTGGAATTTCCCTTGAATTAACAAAATTTAAGCAACACATGTCTACTGGCAGTAAATAGAAAATGTAACTAAGTACCCTAAGTAGGTAAAAAGGTAAACTGGTATTACCTCCAATCACTTTATGATACTGAAACAAAGCAAAGAAATGTTTAGGGCAATAATCCACCCAAAGTGGAGTGAATCCACCCAAAGTGGAGTGGATCCACCCAAGTGGAGTCACTCCACCCAAACAGGTCCAGCCCTCAGTGGTGTTGAATCAATGTAAAAATAACAGCAAAAAGCCTTACAACTGTGTGCTTTCTACACTGTAGTAGTAGTAGTAGTCTTACGTTAGATTTTATTTTTAAAAACAAGCGTTCAACATTGTCGCCACTGTCTTGCATGTTTTTCTTTTTTCAGTAAAGGGCCTTAAAATAGAGCGCAGTGTTCAGCAAGAACCAACAGATTTTGAAACTCTGAAGGACGCTGAGCTGTCTCCATCCGATGCTTCATTACAGACGGAAGAGTATAAGGTCAGCTTTATAGTATTAGCATGTACTGAATATTCAGTAGCATGTGACTGATCATATTGTTTATGATCAGCTTGAATCCATTTTCAAATGATGCTACTTTACAACCACTAACAAAGCCATACCATCGCAAATGACATTAAATGATGGCAAATCCACTCTATATCTAACGTTTAAGAAATGTTTGTCGGCTAATTAGAAGGTATAGGGGTAGTGATAGTCGCCAGATTGCATATACTGTTCTTCCTTGTAAAAAAAAAATACTTTTTAAGGTCTGTTCAGTGAATAATCTTGTCATTAACTGTCACCGTGAACGGATCAATGTATATCTCTTTTTAGCTGCTTTTTACAGATGGTAACTTTACACTGATTCCCTTTTGATTCAACCACAATGTGGATATGATTCTGATATTCAGATCAGTTTTAGTCCCACTGTAATTCGGTCGGTTGGATATTCAGGGTTTTCCATGACCTCATATTTGCTTAATTAATATCAAAACTACATAATTGTGCCTGAATATCAGGGTTCATTGATATTTTCTAAATTTGGAGATAGCCTGTATGCTTTCAGAACGCATAAAGACATGTGCAATAGCTCTACACAAAGACCGCTAGGCATGAAAATGCCAGAGAAATAGGGAACACTTACTGGCTTGTGGGCAACATTAGGCTAAGTTAAGTTTTGTATCACCTTGTTTTCTAGCTTGTATATCAATGATTACATGAAGCATGATCTAAGCTTTGGACTAACAAAAACACAGACCCAGATTTTGCAGACAGAATGAATGAAAGCTATGATCTTTGTGAAACTGTGTTGAATCATTTCATATGCACACACATGCAGTTCGCTCCACACTACGCAGTGTTTTCACTCTAGCCACATTACGTAATGCAAAGTTTACGGGAATTAGGAAGATAACTATGCTAAGGCTTCATTGTTGCATATTCACACTGTTGGCAAGTGAGCTTACCATAGAATCTAAGATGTTCTTGTAGGTGTCACTTTGAACAAGTTTGTAAGTACTAACTGCAAGATTGCTAAAATTCATGGGCCCAAAGACAACCTCAAGCCCACATTCCGGTGGAGTGTCTTTGATTTTCCGTATAATGTACAAAACATTGATCTTCAAAAGCAAAAAAATAAGTCTTCAAAAAAACAGCATTTTGATGAAGCCTTGAATGAGTACAGCTCAGTGAAAGGAAGTCCGAAAAAATAATAACACTGATTATGAAGAGAAAGTAAGTTATGGGAAACATGTGCCATGATGACAAGATAAAATCCCTCACTGTAATCTGCTGACGTAGTAATTAAGTCATTTTCAAGCGAAAATTTCAAGAATTAAAAGCAAGATCTTGAGATTACATTGTCTGGAATATTTATGTAATGTGTCATCTTGATTTCTTTTGCTATTTGAGTTTTGCTGCAATTGTCCTTTCTTTTACTGTTCTCGTTTTGTTTCTTTATCGTTACATTTTGACATTTTCACGTAGGTCGACTCATCGACAGCCAAGCATCTCCGATTCATCATCACATCAGGTTACGATCACTTCTTCTCTGTTCACCGACTCTCGGTCGAAGGATCTCCAGTATCATGAGGAGGCGACTGCCCTGCTCCATTCTGTCTAGTTCCATCTGATGTAGGAAGCCTAGATCTATAAACCCCCACGCCATTATCGAGAAGGAATTATGCTACAAGGAACTATGACGTCCTTTTGTGACTCTGTGAGGGTTGTCATTACTCAGTGTCATGTGTGTGAAGCCTTTTGTTAAAACACCATTATTCATTGAACCATCTAAGAGAGAAATATGTATCCTGTAGCACCCGTAGCTAGTATTCATGGCGCCATCAAAATATGGAACCCTCTCGAGTCTTGTAAAGTTCAAATGATTCATGGGGCCTGATAGATTGATTTCATGGTGTTGTGAGGGGTTGGGTGTGGGAGGGGGAGGTTATTGCTCCATCTCATATATGAAACCTCCTGATGAAAGATAACACTTTTCAGAGGAACTGATGGAAGGAACTATGTTATCCTCAGAAATTGTTCAACACTTATACTACCTAGTGACAGTATACACGCTTCCATCTTAATTCGAAACCCTGTCATGAAGACTAAGCTTTCAGAGCTTGTTAGAACATTGTGGTAGTGTTGTCAGAATCTTTGAAAATTACTCTAGTTTAAGTAATTAAAAAACACAGATGGAAAACTGACAGGGAAATTTGAGACAATGGAAAAGAGTCAAGAAATTAATGGCTATAACCAGTGACCTCTAGTGACCTCTAGACTTGTAATCCAGAGGCCACTTGTCTCAAAATAACATTCTAGCTAAAGATCTCTCTGCTCTTTTCCATTTTAAATGACAGATACATCAATAATTATATGGTAATATTAAAGGCATTGAAGACTCGCGCACAAAGAAATGTCTCATGCCGGTTCTTTCGAATGAGATGTAACAGAAGTGTTAGACACCACCATCTATCCCAGAAAATACACACACAGCTTGCTACCGTCGGTAATTAGACACTAGTGCACAGTCAATACATGCAGCTACAGTCAATACCCACAACACAGTGTACATAGCAGCGATGGACATCTCAGGTCAAGATAAAAGATAACAAGGTATCACGTTTCATTACTGTCTGTATTTTGTAGCGACACAAAAAAGACTTCAATTGCAAGCAACGGAAAGTTAACTTTTTCAGAGGGTGGCACGCGGTTTGGGGCGAGTCTTCAATGCCTTTAATCCTCTGATGAGCGTATATAGTTTGCCCCATATGTATCACTTAACACTCTACCAGAATGTTCTACTCTTATGTAAAGATCCAAGAATGCACAAGTGAATTCTTCTAGAAGCTTATACATTTACAAGAGCTTTCAAAGCATTGCAATCATCTCTGGGGAATGTCCAATACGCAGGTCCTACAGAGGGCAAAGGTCACAGGTAACGAGATGGTTTACTGAGAGTTTAGGATCAGTTATGTGCAATTATTTAAACGCCCCAGTGAGAGTGTTGTTTAAGTCAACAAACATTGCAGAAAAAAAGATTCAGTTATTAGAAAATTTTCGCCGTGACAGAAGTTTGACCGTAATTTCGTCAGATTTGTTTTGAATACCAATTATTGCAAACGATCGCAACCGAACGTTTTTGGTGAGGGGTTTTGGTCTCTTCGCTGAACGTCTAAGTAAAAGAATATTACTTAGCTGTTTGGTCACGGAGTGTTGTGGGCTTCACATCTGTGTTTCCCAGGTTTATGAATTCTGTTTCTCATAAATGCCGAATAAATTTTGACTCGGTGGTATGTCTCATTGCATTCGTAGAGCGATTTATATCTCTTGCGTAAAATTGTTCCATGACTTATGAGATAAGTTATATCCCATTACAGTCTTACTTCATTTGAAAGTTCATTCAATATGTGTGGATATGGTGTTGGTAGTTCTACTGTTGCCTAATTAATATCAAACTTTCTGCAACATAGCTTTTTTGTTTTGGTTTTATGCCAATGTACTGAAAGTTCTTATGAGAGAATTGAATTTTGTCACTTTTCTAAGTTAGGAGTAACAAAATGCATGCTATTTTATGTAAACCTCATGCAATATGTACTTAAAGAGGCTGTTTACAGACCCCCACCCCCCATCCTCCCATCCCATTAAATTGTTAGATATGCTAAAATGGTTGAAGTGATTTAACAGTTAGGAGCAGTTCTTGAGGTGGTTTTAGAGTTCTCATCAAATTAAGCGTCCTGTTGCTTCTCTTGATAATCTCAACAAGTAGTACAGTATCTTATTGCACAACATAAACTCTACACTTTTATATTGATGTTTAATTTGATTAAATAAAGAGTCAGTGTTGACACTTTGAAGCCGAACCAATATACAGATGGGGCAAGTACCAGGGGACCCACAAAATCAGGAGCCCTTGGTTGGGGTCACAAGGTCCCAGGGAAGGGGGGAGGGAGGAGACGTTTCTCTTTCCATTTGCATACAAATCTGTTTCCAGATCATTTCTGCGTACCTGATACTTACTCTTGTCGATAGATTTTCTTGTTACCAATGCAAGAAAAGAGGTACAAATTTTTTGTGTCTCAACTGTGTTAACATGTGACTTGTGTACAATACTCATCTTATAGTTTTCATAAGTATTCACCTTGACCTCTTTGCCTTTGATTCACATGAAATGTACTCAATATTGTAATGAATTAATTTATAGCGTCTTTGTATTGTAATATATAGTTCTGTGAGTAATTTTGTGAATAGTTAGGAATTATAAAAGTACCTCAATGAGGAAACCAAAAAAAATTTTTATTTTTGTCAGTTTTTTTTTTTTATTCTGTTGATGGTTAATGAAGAAATGAAACTGTGCATCTTGATCTGTGTACAAAATAGTGAGATGGATTTTGTGATGGGCTTCTGGGGATTTCTAAATTGGCCCATTTCTACCTAAGTGCACCTCAGATGTGTATAATTTTGTGCTGGTGATTATTTCGGATCCCCTCCGAAAGAATAACCCACATCCCCCTGAAGCGATAAATGGCCAACATTTATTAGATTTAACTGTGTTTGTGACTATTCCTGCCTTCTCACCATCAACTTTCGTTCCACCATTTTAGGTTTGCCGATCCAGTATTCCCTGGCGGGAATTTTGCCTCTCTCAGGTCAACCCGGATTGTGGGCAGGAGTATTAGTATACTAGTTCAGTATTCAGCCCCAGTGCTGTGTTGACACCTACCCACCCACCCCCCCCCCCTTCTGGTCTGACTTTTCTTTAAAGGGTGTGAAGACTCGCGCAAAAAGAAACGTCTAATGCCGGTAATCTGACCTAGTTTCGAATGAGGTGTAACAGAACTGTTAGACACCACCATCGATCGCAGAAAATGCACACACAGCTTGCTACCATCGGTAATTAGACACTTGTGCACAGTCAGTACATACAGCTGCGGTCAATACCCACAGCACTGTTTACAAACAATACAGCGATGGACAACTCAGGTCCAGCTAAAGATAACAAGGTATCACGTTTCATTACTGTACTGTCTGCATTTTGTAGCGACACGAACAAAACGTCACTTGCAAGCAACGGAAAGTTAACTTTTTCAGATGGCCGCACGCGGTTTGGGGCGAGTCTTCAATGCCTTTAATTAAGTATAAATTAGAAAACATCTGATTTATCCGTCCCTTTCATTGATCCTGGGGCTATTCCCCAGGTCTTGAAACCTGGGGTGGAACTTACTCATCGAAGGAGATGTGATTTGATTGGTAGAAGGCCTTTTTACTAAAGAGCACCTACATAAAATATTTCACATGAGAAACATAATCCCCGGTTAGAAATCCACCACCATCATTATAGAGATAATACCATTACAATACTATCAAATTTCAAACATCACGGCTTTACTATTTTTCTTGAAAACGCCCTCTAATATGAAAGTTATTTCCTACGTTGGTTCAAAGTAACACGCTCGATTTTATATTCCATTCGTGTAGTTTTTATGGAATCTTGTTATGATCATATTTGGTGTAATAGATGCAATATATTGTATTTCGTAGTAGAGTTCACCAGTCGGAGGCAGCCCTAGAGACAGTTAAGATTCCCACCGTCTTTCAGGGACTATCTTTGTCGGGCGGTGCTTGGGCTTGGGGACCTTTGTGACAATGCGATCAGGTTTTCAACTGCATTTGTCGCTATAGCTTTTGTTTTTGATCATATAATTAGGTCTAATTGCAAATTGGTGATATAAATTACTCTTAAAGATTTATGTGAGGTTAAATAGAAAGAGGTGTACACTCGGCGACGAGCGGCCTACTTTTCCCCAAATAAATGTGGAAAATCCTGCGACTGCACCATTTCGCACGGATTTAACCACCGACCCCCCCCCCAACCCCCACCCCACCCCCTCGACTGACGATGGAGATGGGGTGACCTGCCACCTCCCACGCACGCTACTGTGAAACAAAATAACATGGACGTATTTTTGCGAAGGGGAGAACACACATCTATACTAGCTCGCTGAGACTGTGTACTTGTTAGCCTTGGAGTTTCACATCCCTTATTTTATATTATAGGCGTACATTTATCCGCTATGAAAGTGTATTAGCGGAAACAATTTCCTGTAAGATGATATTACATCTTTTCGAATGTTGTTGTCACTAATTGTCTTATAAGGACTTTTCTCGACGTCATTTCATTTTCTTTCGTTAAACCGACTGCAACAAAAGGAAAGATCGCCCTCATTTCCTCTTTCAGCACTTGCTGTCTCCCGACCGCCATTTCTTACTTAACCAAAAATGCCCTCTATCCTGAAACTATTTTCCAAAATTAACTGATTCAAACTTTTAATTTTGCTTG